>QPKB01000009.1:6765126-6893854 GCA_003546025.1 Camphora micrantha | reverse complement strand
TCCACATCTTTTTACTATATGTACTGAAGTCTCCGGAATGTCTCGCCCCTGTTCCAATTGTGGTGACACGTTTGTGTTAGGAATCACAAAGTCAACTCGCACCAGTTTTCGGACCTTGTTTTTTACATGTGTGATCTGGAGCAAGTGCGAGCCCATTATTGAGAAGTCTTGAAAAGTTTAAACATAGGATTCTCCAAAATATATAACTCTTTCCTGAGAGGTATCGATAAAACTTTAATCATAATATTGGGTTCTTTGAAGAAAATTCTGACCTCTCACATGAGTTATTGTTTGTCGGTCGTAGGTTTTCCGCTTTTCTCACGCAACGCACAATAATTAAAAACAAAATACAATTATATATATATGTGCTAAGCCTAGCGCCCAAAAAATATATATTCATGAAAGTTTAAAAATCCCCTTTAATCTGGCTTAAATGACATGTACGTTGTAACAAAATCTTGTAATAATAAAAGTTAACAATAAAGAAATAACAGTTATAATCATTAATTAAAAATTTTCAGATGACGACAAATAAGTGAATAGTGACAATGTTATTATACTTTTGAGTGGATAATATATTATTTGTTATTATTATAATCACACAATAGGCATATTGCATGGTTTCAAGACTCGATTCGGGATTCGTCTCGGGCATGGCAGAGTTCGAGTAGACTCGGCCGAGTTGCGTCGAGTTCCAAAGAAAATGAACAAAAAAAAATCTGAAAATAAAGGAACAATAATAGGAAAACTAAAAATTGGATGGCTAGGAGTCCTTCATCCATGTAGATATTTTGGAGTCTTTTTATTCTTTTTATAGATTTTGCTGAAATTATAGAGTATAGAGACTAAAATCCTTTATCTTCCCTATTACTTAGGTTGTATTTTAACAACAAAATCTACCATTTTTAAAGCATGTTATTGCTATCTAGCAATTAGTAACCTACTATTATAGATAGCACACCTTTTAATATTATGAGACAAACCATTTAATTGCAACTAAAATTTAAAAATATAAATCCATATTTCCATATTTTAAATTAATTATCAACTATCAGTGTCAATTGGCATATAACAACCATATCTTAGCCCATTCTTTCTAGTATCATGTAGAATGCCTTGCGGGTTGGATGCCATCTTCCTCATCGTCGTTCATTTTAATTTTGACGATAGTATTGTACTATATCAAAATCAAAGAAGTCTTGCCCCCCGCACTTGGAGGACCTTGTCCATAATTTGATGGAATCCGGAATGAGATGTACTTGTAATCCAATTAACCCCACAGGAAAAGGTTCAAGAATTTTAGCATCCTTTGTTCCCATGATTTTTCCATGCATCTGGCGGGCCCCACAAGTTGGGCTAGTTTTGGCTTGGAATATGTTGATATCCTCTACTATCAATCTGTTTTACTATTAAAGTTAGTAAGTTTTAGAATTCTTCTGCTTCATTAATCATTAACAACAATTGTTTATTTGTTCTGCTGTGATTGTTTTGTATTTTTCTTAGGATTCACAAAAAATTGCAGATTGAAGACTTTTATCATATAAAAAGAGTTCTTGTCAACATCACTTTATCATACATAAGCAAGAGAAACTCTCCTATTTTTTTCTTCTCGTTTAAGTATCTGTTTTCTTTGTAAGATGTTTAAGGGCTCTAATGTTCTTAGAATGATATATAATTTAGAATATCTTATTTTAGAGTTCTTCCATAAAAAGTACTCCAGTTGGTTATGAAAATCTTAATGTTTTTCCAAGAAAACTCCCACATGGATTTGTACTTCATCATCTGTTGAATTGAAGCCATATTACAGGAGGGTAGTTTCAAATTGTCAATCAGTTAGAAATAAAAAAAAAAAAAAAGTGAAATGAACAAATTTTCTATATTTTTAGTATGAATTCTACTTTAACCTAAGGAAAAGTAAACTTATAATGCTGACCTAGATTGATGAGAAAAGTCTCCAGTATAATGTTGAGAGCATCAAAAAAATAAAAATAAAAAGAGTCACGAGTCATCAAGCTATACATAATGTTGCCCCATGGTAATGCCATGAATACTAATTGGCCATAATTTCCAAATTCTCTCCCTCATCTCATTTTGAATCTTTGCGCCTGACTGATCTTAGACTCATATTTAAGGTTGATGGGAGACTGCAACATTTGATCTTAAGTTTCGATTTATCTTTATAGAGTGGGTCTCATCAAGTTATTAGACCCATTACCATACAACGGTAAGCTTTCATTTGATCTCAAATAACATTTGATCCTAAGTTTCGATTTTCTACCATTGGGTCGATGATATTTGGCTTCACCATTTGATCTTCTGCCACTGATTAGTGATATAATCAATCCATGACTTGATCAGTGCATCCTCATCTTTTCCATCATTACTTGTAGAATATAAAAAAAGGATTAAAAAACAATGAAGAATTAGAAATAAAGAGTAAAATAAACAACTTCAAAATCAAACTAATTGTTATGTGAGGAGAGTTTATTAAGAAAAGTAAAAACAGAGTGAACGTCCCAATTCATAAAACAAAAGAAGTTTGCTGGAGACATTATTTTGGAAAATTTAAATGAGCTTATATAATCAAAGCTATGAAAGCTGTAAGAAAGGTAAATTGGATGATGACTCAAGCCATTTTAAGCCAGCAGATTCTTATTTTTAGATGATAGCCCCGTGTTGTCAATCCAAAAAGCTAGTGACTTGTGGAAACTAAGAGACGAGCCTTGGATGCAATGTCCACCTGCACTTTTAAAGGAGACACCATAACCTCCCGATCAAAAGACTAAGTATACCAGGCTAAAATTTCATAAGAATGCATGGATGAGAATACAATCTTATGTGGGAGTAGAAAAGCCCATGTTGATTATAAAGATAAATTTGCTTTCTTAATGAAAACCAATAAAAAGATCCAGCATGAAGAGTATGTTAGTGTTGGCTGAAATGTGTCGTTATTATATTGGTGTGGCAGATGTTCCATTTTTTAGTCTTTTGCATCCTTAATAATCAGATATAAACAGTTACCATCGAAATAATCATTTAAATTGAATTGCAGATTCTAGTTTCAATTTTTTTTAAATTCTGGGAATTACTTAGTGGGCTATCACATTTTTTATTTTTGATTTTTTTTTTTTTTTTTTTATATGCTTTTTTATATGGTTTGGTGGATTCCATATAGTTGTTTGAATTTCTTTTCCTCATGGAATGGTTTGATACTTCATTAAAATAGTTAGACAAACATCAAACTTGGATGATCCAGTCAAGACAATTTAACTCTCACCTTGGTCAACATCGTGACCTGTGCATCCTGTCTCCCATGATTTTCTTGCATCTGGTGGGCCCCACAAGATGGCCTAGTTTTCTCTTAAGAATATGTTTGTTATTTATCTAGTATTAATCTTTTAATATTAAAAGTTCGTAAGTCTTAGGAGTTTCTTTTGCTTAATTAATCATTACAACAATTTTATATTCATCTTGTTGCTATCGTTTTATAAATTTTCTTAGGATTCACAAAAATTGCAGATTGAGGATTTTTATCATACAAAAGAGTTTCTCGCTGGCATCAGTTTATCATACAAGAGTAAGACTACCATCTCTTTAGTGCTTTTTTTTTTTTTTTTTTTTGTCTCTTTTAAGTATCTAGTTTCTTTATAAGATGTTGACGAGTTCTAAAATTTTCACATCATATTAGTATTGCTCTTAGGATATGTAATTTAGAATATCATTTTTATAGTTCTTCCATAAATAGTACTACAGTTGGTTTGTATGAACCTTAATTTTCTTTCCCAAGAAAACTTCTCTATGGTTAGGTACTTCATCACGTGTGAATCTGAAGCCCTATTACTAGAGTGTAACATCTGTTTGCCAATCGGTTATAAATAGAAAGCATTGAGATGAAAAGTATCTTTTTTTTTTTTTTAGTATGAGTTCTACTTTAACCTGCGGGAAAAGTAGAACTCATAATACTGACCAAGATTGATGGAAGAAGGCTTCGAGCGGAGATGATGATGTAAAAGGAACTTTATCATGATCCCTAACAATGCGATATTGCACTAATTTTAACCAGTTATTTCAGTAAAAATAATGATCATGCCTTTAAAGGATCTTGCACAATGGTTTTATAACTTCTATATTACATAATAAGTCTGACAAGAAGTTCTTGGGCACAGAAAATTGATACATTGAAGGTTGTTCCTTTTGCTGGTACTGGCTTGTTTTCTTAGAGTTTTTTTCATTAGCGTGAGACCTCTCCTTAGTGTATGGCAATATTGGGAGGAAGCATTTTTGACTGCTCCTCAATTTCTTTCAACTACCACCCTACTCTACAAGTGATAGTCATATGCTTTGTCCCCTTAAGCTTAAGGCACGCCATGTAGCTTATGGGCTTATGCCTTCCACTTTATAACTTCCTTACTAGTAAGAATGTCATTACTTACGGCCCTCCTATTAGTTGATTTGGATAAGTTGGTGGTAAATACCTGGTGAAGCTATTTTAAACTTTTCTAAGGCTCCTAAACAGTGATCCATAAAAAAAAAAGAGACAAAAAATTAAATTATTGGTCATGTGAAAGCCCAATATATATATATATATATATTTTGTAGAGAAGGAGTATTCATTAAAGAAACCAAGCAACAAAAAGAGAAGAAAAGGGTCAAGAGGATACTTTGAAAAGCCTCTCCCAACCGACATCCTACCTAACAAATTAGAAAAAATTTGGCAAGCCTATGTGCCTGATCCTTGAGAGCCTAATCAAAGCCCATAAAAACAAAAATTAATAGTCAACGCTCTAATGTCCAAAATAATTGGATTTATGGACCAATCATATTCTTCTTTCAACCCTTGCACCACTTCTTTTGCATCCATCAGAATACGAAGTCTGACAAAGCCATTTTTCTTCACCTTATCCAATGCGGTTTAAGACCGCCCTCGCTTCGGCCTCCTTTGTAGAGTCGACTTTGAGTCCTAGGATAACACCTATACCCACAATGTCACCATTTAACTTCATGATGTAGCCAAAGGATTGCCTATCCCTCCTTAGTTTTATAGGCTGCATCCGTTAAGGTTATTATATCATCTTTGTTAGAGATCGTCGTAGGGACAAAAGATTGATTTCCATCTTTTCTTAAGGAAAGCATCTTATGGGCTGATCCTATGATCTTGGAGGGATCTAATGGTTGACCTCTATGAAAGAAGTCCTTCCTAGCTTTCCAAATGGTCCACCACATTGAAAGGATCCACGTTTTTTAAGTCAGTATCCTCGAGAGGAGGGTCAATTGGCATGCTCACATGAAGTTATATCACCATTCTATTAAATCCATGGGGTGGAAAGTATCTGCGAAAAGGCCCAACTGTGATCCAAAACCTAATTGCTCTGGCAAATTCACATTACATAAGGGCATGCCCAACTGAATCCTCTTCTTTCTCACATATAGTACATTTATCGTCCATAGACATAATTATCAATTTTAAATGGCTCTTACTGGGATGGCATTTTTTGAGACATTTTCAACCAAACAAAAAGAACCTGCGGTCCATAAAGTCTTTGACTTTGAGATCTGGGTTAATCATAGAGGAATAAGTTTTTCTCAATCTATTTTCACAGGGATCTAATTACAATTCCAAACAGATATATTCTCTCCATTACCAATTATCCATCCAATCTTTTCATTTATATAATTATCCCCCTCAACAATGTCCTTCAGAACCAAGAATTACCTTTCCTAAATTTAGCTTTTCCCAAAGGTCCCTTCTAGGACAATATTTTGCCTTAAGAATCTTGAACAGGGGAGGTCCTCATTGGTCAGACATTTCCAGCAAGTTTTGGCTAAGAGGAATATGTTATTATTTTGGAGTCTCTCTATTTCCTAAAAAACCTCCCTCAGAAATGGTTTACATAATTCAGCCCATTTAATGGTATGAAGTTTTCTTTTACCGCTCTTCCCCACCAAAAGGATCTTAGACATTTATCAACTGAAACCTGCAATTTTAATTTGGAAGACAGAGAACAAACATGTTATAGACGGTAATTGCTAAGGCTACTGACTTGATTAGGGTGTTTCCCGCCAACTTGCGAGAGAAAGGGAATTTGCCATGAGCTTAGTCTACTTTTGATTTTGTTTGTTAGAGCCTCTATACTCAAGTATCTATTTTGTCTGATGTTAAAGGGATTCCCAAGATTTTTTTCATTTTCATCCATAATTTAATGTCAAGGATCAAGGCAATACTTTTTGCATCTTTTTTTGCCAAGCCCCATGCTAAAAATAAATTGTAGATATGTGGAAGTTAATAAGTTGGCCTGAAATCTTTCGTAGTTTTCTAATAAGTTTTTTAACCTCCCTAGATTCCGTAAGTCTAGCCTAATAAATTTTAATAAGTCTAATAATAATAAACAACACACCGATGATGATGATGATGATGATGATAAATAATAAATCCTGAATCTCCTTCTCAATGAAGGATCCCCATCCAACTCCCAACTACTTTTTATATATAGTTTATCTCTCTAATTTTAGGACTAGAACAGTCGAACTGTATCACATCGTTAGCATTTCAATTTATTGCATTTGACTTTCATGCTTGCAAAGATGTACTTGAAAATTCATACAACCACTTGTCCATCTAAGAATCTTCAGAAAATATATATGTCGGGGTTCTTAGTTACATAACAATCATTTCTCATTTCTCTTTTACTTGTGTTTTTCTACTTTATTGTATTGTATTTTTTTCAGAATTTCTCTAATTACTATCATTTTCCTTTCTATTCTGTAGTGTCACTAGATGGTGCTGTTGCTGAAGGCTTGAAGCCCTTATGTGCTTGTCTTTCAAGACAATCGATTACCAAAAAACAATTAAAGCAAAATATGGAGACTTTGGAAAGTAAAAGGCGTACATTGATTGCTACAAACAATGATATTAAGAGAAGAGTAGAGTTCGCCAAGTTACAAGGTGGGAGTGCTTCGAATCAAGTGACTCATTGGCTACAGAAGTGGAATCTATGGAAAGGAAAGTAAGTGATACACAGAGAGACTTTGAAGAACAAAAAAATTGTTGGAAAGGATTTTTTCCAAATTATTACAGGCGTCGGAAGATTAGCAAGAAGTCATCGATATTGATTGGTCAAGTGGACGAACTAATTACAAATGGGAAATTTGAAAATGGTGTCACTGAACCACTACCACTAGTAACTAATGCATTACCTACGATGCCTATAGTGGGTAAACAGCGGAATTAACACGGCAAGAGATTTGGAATTACATATTAGGCACGGAGAAACCAATAATTGGAGTGCATGGTATGGAGGAGTTGGAAAGACAACAATCATGAGAAACATTCAGCAACGACCTATCTCAACAATCAGAACCCAAGCATTTTGATTGTTTTATATGGATAACTGTTTCTAATGATGTAGATGTGAACAAGCTACAACGAAAAATTGCAAAGGAGTTGGAAATAGACATGGAAGAAGATGATGATGAGAATGACAGAGCAAGAAAGATATTTAATGCTTTGAAGCGGCGAAAAAAAGTTTTTTGCTCATCCTTGATGATATGTGGAAGCAATTTGATCTAGTTGAGGTTGGCATTCCTATTCCAAGTGAAGAAAATGGTTGCAAAGTAGTTCTCACTACCCGTGACAAAGGAATATTCGGACCGATGCAAGCACATGCAATTGAAGTACGAGTTCTTTCTGAAGATGAATCATGGGAATTCTTCAAGAATATTGTGGGTGGTGTAATCCACTCTAAAGATATAGAACACCTTGCAAAGGATGTTGCTAAGGAGTGTCGCAATTTGCCTTTGGCAATTAAAAACAGTTGGAGGATCTATGTGTGGTGTTGACAATGCTGCAGTATGGATGGATGCTTCGAAAGATCTGAAAGAAGCAAACGGAGGGTTCACTAGATGGTGTTGTTGCTGAAGGCTTGAAGCCCTTATGTGCTTGTCTTTCAAGACAAATCGATTACCAAAAACAATTAAAGCAAAATATGGAGACTTTGGAAAGTAAAAGGCGTACATTGATTGCTACAAACAATGATATTAAGAGAAGAGAGTAGAGTTCGCCGAGTTACAAGGTGGAGTGCTTTGAATCAAGTGACTCATTGGCTACAAGAAGTGGAATCTATGGAAAGGAAAGTAAGTGATACACAAAGAGCCTATTTTTATAGTTTTACAAACAGCCCCTAACACTCAAAATCCTCTATATCTACCAGCATAAAAACATAAGAACCCTAAAAACAACTATCATAAGGAGAATCAGCAAAATTTCTCTACAAATATGATTTCATTTGCAAGTGAATATATAAAGAAAGATTTCCTCATCTTTTTTATGCTTGCTAAGCTTTTACTTTGTCTATCATGTTTCGCTAATATGCTTAATAAACCATACTCGCTACTCTGAAGTCTGAAGAGTCCAACTTCCAATCATCATTATAATCAGATGAATCACTATAATCACTCAACATGGTCGGTAGTTCTGGAACATGCGTTGTCATGTGGTTTATAATGCCCTACAAATAGAGCATGACTTGATGCAGTCCCCCATTCTTTTTTTTTTTTTTCTTATTTTTTATTCGCATCTTGTTCAATCTCTTTGGTATCACAATTTCACACTGGGGTTCCTTACCATTGTATGCCCTTCCTGTGCTATCCATGGGCATATAGATTGTGCCCCTTCCCTAGGGATAGCTGACATGATTTAGGAGTCTAGAAGTTAACGCATAAGGGTTGATTTTCTTTTTTCACACATTCAAATCAAGTTGCCAACTGCTATTGAAAGATGGGAGTTCACCAACTGCCGTGTATGATGCAATGATTTTATTGTTTTCTTTCTTTTTTTTTTTTTTTTTAATGTGATGTCTTCTCCTTTTTGTAATGAATTAGTGATTAACTTTTTTTCCAAAAAAAATAATAATAATAACAAAAAAAAACAAGGGTGGTCTCTAAGTACTTTTGTGGACTTGGGTCAACTTGATCAGACCCCTTGAACCTTGTTTCTAATGGAGTATATTTTAAACACATGATTGCAGATAAGGGTGCTTGAAATTATGTACACAAAACTCATTCATCTTGCCTAAACCAAGCCACACAGTAGCATCAAGGTCATGAAAATACAAAGGAAGTAAAAAAAAAAAAAAAAAAAAAAAAAAAAAAAATAAAAAATAAGAATCCAGTTGATTCTCTGCAATCAAAAAAACTATACATTGATATCTACAAACCATTTTTTTTTTTTTTTTTGGGAATTCTAGAAAACACTAATTCATACATGTAGCATCTGCATATGTATAACAGTATATTGTATAAGGAATCAACTGATGGGAAACAAAATCGCATAACGAAAGGTAAAAATTTGACATTAGCAAGGCAAAAAAGTATCTAACAACATTATTTTTTCCTCACTTAATTATTGCATTTCCCTAATAAGGATATATCATTGAGTTAAGCATGAGAGAGAGAGAGAGAGAGAGAGAGAGAGAGCGAGAGAATCTCTTTTTTAAAGTATTTTAAATAATCAAAACAGAAAAAAAAAATGTTGAAAATCTTCCTTCTACATTTTTAAGAACACATAAAAAAATAATAACAAATATTCTCTGGTAACTTAGCAAATATCTTTCCACCACAAGTATCACATATTTGATAGCCTAACGTATAGGTGATCAAAAGTTGCATGTAAATTTAATGAGCAAGGACAAGAGAATCAATGAAGTAGGTTTGCCTTTTAGTCTGGAAAGAAAGAATACAAAAAGAAGTCCAGTATCTGAAACAAGACTATCACATGTTCAGAAATAGAAATTTTAGCGTCAGATCCCAAGGTTTTCAAAAATGAATAATACCTCTTCCAGTTTGTCTTTCTTGCCACCAGAGAAGAATTTGTAGCCTCCTTAGAAACGTAACCCCCAACCAAATAAAGAAACAATCACAAACTACATAAAATAAGAATAACACACAAGAATCCATGTCATGACGAGAGAGACAGAGAGAGAAACAAGAATAGGTACAACTCAATAATGTACACAAACATAGCTAGCCAGAATAGAAGTGAATGATATTTCTTTTAGAGGACTAATTGAAAACCTTGAGATTGGTAACTGGTGAACTGATGCAATGCAGAACGATTTTGATTTCATGGATAGGTGGGATCGATGTAGGGTCAAATAAGGCAAATTTTCAGTTTTGAGGAAACTTTTCAAAGTGTCTGTTTTTGGAGAAATTCCATAGTTTTTTTAGTGGAAACGGGCCGATCGAAACTCAGCGGCTATGACGCTGATGTACGGCCTTTTTCGAGCAAATTCCATTGTTTATAAGGCCTCTAAAAATGCTTTTTTTTTCTATTTTTGGTAATATTTGTTTGGGTAATAACTTTTAGTAGGAAAGTCGAAATAAGTTTTCGTTTTTTGAGGTAGATTGGTCGTGATTTATAGTTTCCAGTTGTGTCTTTATTTCAATTTTTTCCTTTTTGGAAAAATTGAATATTTTAATTATTTTCGTATTATTTTGTTACTTTTTTCGTTTAGGGTTATATTTATACCCTTGTAAGCCTGATGGCGATTAGAACAGATATTGAATAAAATCTTCAGAGAAGTTTCCCTGTTGCTTCTTCCAACTTTTGATACTCAATTGAGTCAATGAATTTTGATGCCTATAATATGGTATTCCTAGTCGAATTAACAGGTTAATAGAAGGTTATTTTCCAATTTTCCATGTGAATCTTCCTTGTAGACGCTTCTGCTACATCATGAATGTAAGAGAATTTCTCATTCAAGTTCACACAACATACAAGATCCGATATATAGCATACAGGATGCACTGCATAAAAATTATAAACTAAGTATCTTTCTTTTGTAAAGGTAGTAGCAGCAGAAAATTTTAATTTATGAACTGTTAAGTGGAAACTTCATATTCAACGTTACTAAAAATGGCTCAAGGTGGTTTTATTAGTTCCAGGCTTCAAGGAAATTTGTTATCATCAAGACAAAATTAAAAGAAAAAATTGAAATGGTCACAAAATTACAAATATGGGCAACACTGTCTATCATTTAAATTAGTGGAAACCTAATAGCAGCCTCTTAAATCATAACTCATTCACATAGATGACAGATGAAAAGTACAAGCAATGGAATCAAAACTAAGCTGAAACAAAGTCCAATGAAAGTTGCACTTACGGAGCTAGATTCCAAAACAAGACAAAGTTTTATGGATCTTGCCCAAAAATAGACAAGTCACTTGTCACTTAGCCCAATTTAGGTGAGTCTCCATGTTGATCAACAGAGAAAAGGTTATAAACTCTCGTGCCAGTCTTTATGCCGAATGGGATAGGAAAGAGTTGGTGTGCTACCCATGCCATACGTGGCCGACAAGTACAAGCATCCCAGTCTTCAAAGATCATAAAAATAAAAAATAAGAAATTTAAATAGATAACAGGAAATTGATAAAATGCATAAATTCAATGATTTATTTGGATCTTAAATCAAATATAGGAATTAGCTTTCCTTCAGGCTAACACAATTTTCATTCCTTATAGAATTTAATGAAAGGATCATTCGGCACACAGAAAGCACCAAATTGCTAATATATAATAATTATTTATAACTCATTGCTCATAGAAATACTAAAATAACAAACCACAAACCACACTATTAACAGAGGGATGACAGTTAAGGCCATGGGGCCAACCAAGTTTTCAATACCAAAATGAGATTAAAGCTGACTCATGTGTTTCTTCATCATCAATATAATCCCCACTTCTTATTGGATACTTATGGAAAGTCAAAGGATAGAGTACCAATATAAAACAAACAATGCTAGCTTCATTTGTCATACTAATAATTTCCATTTAGCATTGGTCATCAATTGTATTATTCATAACCATACTGATATTACGTGTATGCCCCATTATCAATATTGATCAGTTTAAGAATTTTTTGTTGGGGTACCATATCGGTACTTGTCCCATTCTTTCTTTTGTTTTTTTTTTTTAAATTTAGTGGGCCTTTGGGCCAGTACTTCACAAAATTTGTAATCTCCAAGTGTTTCAATTTTGAAAATCTATAAGGGATTCAGTACCCATTGAAAATGAATCAAGTGGCAGATTTTTTTCCCACCTATATATTATATAATATTGGCCCATCATTAGCAGTTGTTAGTGGATTAGCCATCCATAATAACCCATTACACTGGATGAATTTTGATCCCAGTCCCGCCTGCCTATATGGCTTTGACATCAGGTGTTGAGGTCTCCATGATGTAAAATTTCATGGACCTGAACCTGAATTCAATCTAGAAATGCGTGTTTAATGTGTTCGGAGATGATGTTCATTTCCCCGAAACTCTAACCAATGACCTTAAAGAAGAGAGCTTAGGTTATCCAAATATGTAAACCTCCAGAACAAAGACGAAAATAGCAGTCGCGGTGGGCGTGGTGGCCCGTCGCCAAAACACTACGTAGCGGGTGTTGCGTAGCGTAGCGGTGAGATTTGAAAAATATGTTATCTCCAAGCATTTCGATTTGAAAATCTCAGTGGATTTGATGTAGTGCAGATCGAAGCAGATGAATACATGGATGCATTGGATCGAAATAAGGCACACCGTGCAGTGCCCAAACGGTACTAGGCGAAATTAGGGTCCTGAGGTCGGAATTGCGAACGGAGCCCCATTCTGGAAATGAAACGGCGAAATCTTCAAAATCCATACTACGCAATGGACTTTTTGTGCATTAAGGAAACAAATGAGAAGATTTTCAAGTGCATCCCTCATTGGAAAGTCTTATTCTGCCTAAGAGAAGCAAATAGACACCTTTCTGATTCACTCGCCTAATTAAAATCGCATTCTTTGTGTTTCTTTCCTCAAAGCATTCTAGAAAATATAATTGTCTTTAGGTGCAGCATATACAGACACTCAATGAAGAATCAATTGAAGAGAGAGGAAGACTAAACAGACCAGAGAAGAAAGAGAGAGATCTGGAAAATGTATTTCTGATTTCATAACCTTTACAGATACATGAGAATTGTATTTATACATTTTCTGCTGTTTGTTATATTGACATAACAGAATCTTAAACTACCTAGAGACAGTTACAGTTGACTGTCATGACATCTTCAGTTAGAAAGTCAACACTAGGTCCTCCGATTAGCAGAGACATCAAGTTATAACTCACTAAGCATGTGTTTAGCTAATAGTAATAGTAAGTGAAAATAAGAAAGGAGAGAAACATCAATATCCGTGCACTTGAAGTGGCCCTATCTATAGGAATTGAATCTTGGCCTTGTGTAAGATTTTGGCCTCTTTTGAGGGTGGGACTAGTAGAATTCTGTGTCTTATCACTGCCC
This sequence comes from Camphora micrantha, assembly GCA_003546025.1. Classification (NCBI taxonomy): domain Eukaryota; kingdom Viridiplantae; phylum Streptophyta; class Magnoliopsida; order Laurales; family Lauraceae; genus Camphora; species Camphora micrantha. The sequence continues at coordinate 6,880,535 of QPKB01000009.1, read as the reverse complement.
AAATTAAACTTGTTCAATCAATTAGGAAATTTCTACTCCAAACAAAAGTTACTCTCGTGATCAAATTGATTAATGTCTAAAATGTTTAACCGAAAGAATAATGATGAGAAATATACAAGTTTTAGATGTGATAAATCTGATGATGAGCACATTTATGCTGTCTGGGGTTGGATCACATTTGCTTCCCCCTTTTTTCACATGATCATGCCAAAGACGAGGCTAAATCTCTGATTCGATCATATTCAAATGAGGCTTTATACATTCCTAGCAGGGCGCGTTCTTATCAAAAGTCCAAATGGCTCAAAATGAATATAAATGCACTAGTCGAAGATGACTGAGAATCAATAGTAGATTGATTGTGTGTAAAACATGCAATTTTAATTTCTTTGTTCTTCGATCTTGTACATGATTTAAATTAAACTCGAGTAAAGGCAAAAAGCAAGTGGATATGGTGATTTTGAGCTGTTTGCATTGAGGCAGACTCTTAGATTTTGGATTTATGTTGTGATTGAGGGCGATAAAATGGCAAGTAACCAAGTGCAGTTCAAATTTTATATATTCGAGCTAAGCTTCTGTGATTGGTTAATCCACAAAGCCTCTGGTAGTTTATAGTTTCCTGGATTTCTATCCTAAAAGAACCAGCAATATTGACCAGGAGAAGACTTTGAATAATTTCAACATGGAGATCTTTCGATCCCACATGACCTTCATGGTTGGCACTCATCCAGATGGGCCATATAAAATGATATCTTTCATCTTGCCATCTCACCATAATATATAATAGTAGATTTTAGAAACATTCATATGATACGTACAAGTGAAATCTTACGAACTAGTTCTTTAAACCTGTGCAAAAGTGAATTGGATCACCCCATATTTGAAGATTTATAAGACATTAATTTTCATTGTGTTTTAAGTCTGAAAAATAAAAATATAATAAAAATCTATTCTCAAGATCCTTATTTTCTATTTTGGTTAATTATTTTATTTTTCCTTAATAGATATGATTAAGAAGGTTGTATACACTATAAAAAGGATGAGTTTATTATTACACTAGGATTATATTAGATTTCCTTATTATGTGGTTCGGTTTAGATTGGTTAGGATGTGATTATGAATTGATTTCATTAGAGTTATGGTATAATTATCATATCTTAACTATATACTATAAGCATCCATTATTATATATATCATTGAAATAACACAGTGAATTCGTCAAGAAAGTCTCTAAGAGTTTTTCTTGCTAATTTTAAAATTTGTCAGATACATGAAAGCAATGCTGATGTATGGTTTTTGGTTTATACAATCGCAGTATTTTCAAGCCATGTTTTTTTTTTTTTTTTTAATAATGAATTCACTTCATGAGATTAGAAGAGCCAAGGATCATTGATTACAAGTCCTAGGAATTCATTAGGAATCAAACAAATAACCCCTTAAGAATTCAATAAAATATAAAAATATCATGGGTCTAGTTGTTTTCTAAGATATCGAATTCTTCCTAAAATTAAGAATTCTAAGCACTGTTAAAATTTCAGTAGTGAAGGAGAGAAGATTCATGAATGGTCATCAAATATTCTCGTCGGTGCTAATAAATGATTACCTACCCATACACTGCAGTAAATCAAATCCTAAAAAGTGAGGTTGACATCCTCATCTCTACCTTAGATACTTTGCTTCCTACCTGTTCATTATTCCTTTGCTGGAGATTACCATCTGCATGACTATATGGTTGGCTGGTTGTAGACAATGAGGGAAAGATCGAGTCGAGTGTTGTATTTATTCCGATCCAGGTTCGAGCATGTGTCCAGTTGCAGCTAAAAGATTCAGATGCAAGCATGTATGCATAATTGGCTCTTTGCCGTTTGGACCTCAATCCAACATATCGGATCTAAACTAGGACTCGGACCCAAAATTTTGGGTTGTGATTCCTAACAGGTCTCAGGTTCTCAACTACCCATTTGTAGCCCTAGTCTAATAATAGGTCAAAACTCTCTTAACTACAGTGGCGGACCTGTAATATGCAGTCCTGCGGCGGTCACCCCGGGTCTAATCCAAAAAGGGCTAAAATTGGCCCATGCCCCATTCTAGTAAAGTGATCGCCCCATGCACCCCTGGTCTCGAAACACCCTTCACTCTCGGTCTCAAAGATCTCCCAAACGGAAAACCTTAGAAGCTTTTGCTCAACCGTTCTCCTTCTTCCAATTCAAAGTCCAACAATTTGGCTTATACACAATAGCATAGCATAAAGTGTCTGCCCTCTTTCCTAACTTTTATACAACGTAGGGAAGCAATATATTGATTAGTAGAGGAATATGAGTTCTTTATACTTAATTTGCCAAAAAAGTAAAAATAAAGAATAATGTTTTTAAACTATGCAATAATTCGAGATTATTGGTAGTTGGCGTTGATTTTGACCTTTTCGATTTTTAATGGACAATTGTGCAACTTACATATTGGTGCGCTAACATATATACTATTTAAAGAGTGACATTCTGAGTCCGCCACTGCTTAACTGTGCATTAAGTTTTGAGATGAGTTACATTCTTGTATACTATTTAAAGAGTTATGCCAACTTACATAAAATGTTTTTATCCCTACTCTGTCTTCTAATTAACCTATTGTTGTGCTAACATTTTTGAGTTTTTAACCAAGGTTCTTCAATTTCTTCTCATATGGCTTATATGCTGGTCTAACATTTTTTTTATGTGCAATTTTGAACCTTTGTTTTGAGCCTTTACGTAGCAATTTTAGCTGTGATATTTTTGGCGTTATTCATTTCTACCCTAAACTTAATTTACTTTTGCATGTCTGGCATCTTTTTTTTTTCAATCAGACTATAGAAAAATCATTTTCTCCTACTCCCTTTAGAAGTTAATTCTTTTCTTCGATCTCCTTAATGATGGATTCGGAATTTTCAATTGAGTGGTATGAAATGTGATCAAGTTAAAAAATTTTAAAAAATAAAATATAATTTTTTAAAAAAATTATTTAAAATCTTAACGAATAAAAAAATATTTAAATTTCTCACTGGCACCGACTGCTTCGCCTGTTCCCTTTCTTAAATTTCTCTCTCAGTTTTTTTTAAAGTACTTTCCTCATGCTCTCGCTGTTTGTTCCACCAATTCCACCGTTTTGATATATTTTATTGATTTTTGTCATTTGCATGCTCCTTCCTGGCTATTTCCCACTTCATTCAGTGGCTTACATCACAAGGCCCCACATGGTTAGAATAAAAACAGGATCATGGAAACGATACTTCTCAGGTCGTTCCATCAAGTAAAAGAACATCGTGTGATGGCCCTACGCTGTTAGACTAAAAGCAAGTGGACGCCGACAGCCAATTACCATCTTTCCCAAGTCTTTCCAGTTTTCGTGTACCCAAAAAACAAAAAGAAAAGTGTACCCCTTTACAAGAGACAAAGACCGACAGGCTTCTTTATTTCACCCCACATAATGATCGATATTGGCACCCATCTTCCACCCTTTGGCTACTTAAAACAGGTGGTATATTGATCGATAGTACTGCAACTCCGCTCAAGTTAAACAGCAACTCAGCATCTTTATTTCACCACTGAGGTCAGTTCCTTTATTTCATTGTACAAACATCTTTCCACAACTCTTCTTGCTCTACCCTCCATTTCGGAAATCTGTTCTACTCCTTTGGAAATTTATGCCATAAGTATTTTAGAAGGTTATGGATGAATTAGGACTAAAGTATATTGATGTCTCATTTTATGTATAGAAATGAATCTCCACTGATATATGATTTTTTTTTCTTTTTCTTTTTTGCATAAGGTAAGTCCTCACACACACTCTTCCCCATGTCATGGAATGATCCTTGGTTGTTTATGTGCAATGGAGGCAATGGAGGTATCTCACCGACGGAGCTTTATCACTTAATCCATACCACCGCCCCCCCACACACACACACACAAAAAAAAAAAAAAAAAAAATGAAATTATTTTATTTAAAGCGAGTTTACAACATCTACTCAAGAGCAGTCATGTTTCATTTAACTAAATCAATGATAAGAACAATAGATAGAGAGACCTGGGTGATGGGAGACTCCAAGATTTAATCCTAAGTTTAGATCTATCTTCATAGAGTGGGTCTCATCAAGTATTAGACCATTACAATACAAAGTAAGCTTTCATTTGATCTCGAATAATTGTAATTTTGTTTACAAACTCATATCTATTCTATCTTTGGATCAATGATATGTGACTTCTCCACCATTTGATCTTCTGCCATGGATCGGTGATATGAGATATTTCATCAATTGATCAACGATCCTCATCTTTTCTATCATTGTAGTGTTGCTCTAAGAATTTTCCAGCGATTGATATGATGATCCATAGATTTTTGTGCTATTAGTTTGATAATCTGTGACTTCTACCGTTAGACCGATCAGCCAAATTTATCGAGGACCAAGGTCAGTATGATCTCTTCTTTTCTTTAGTGGGCCATATCCAAAAGTTTTGAATTCTTTCTTGACGATTCCAAGCTTTAGCAGGCCAGCAGAATTACATGGAATCCTCTTGAGGTTTAATATGGGCCCTCATAGTTTCACTTCCAAATGTTGAAGACACTCTATTCTACATGACGCATATAGTTTGGGTTACGGAGTGAGGTGGCCTCTTTTATTTTTATGTTTTTATCCACATTCGCTCTACCCTCTTGCACCAAGATTAGAAAATGCTAAACTCGTGTGCCCAACTCAAAAAAAAAAAAAAAAATTGGATCTCTCACATTAGCTATTATTTGTTGATCGTAGGTTTCATACTTCCTCACGCACACCCACAACAATTTAAGAAAAACCAGAATTATATATGCTAAGCCGAGGCCCCCAAAAAATAGATATGCATGAAGTTTAGAAATTCCCTTTAACCAGGCTAAAATGACATGTAGCGGCAAAGTTTGGTAATAATAAAAGTCAACAATAAAAAAAGTAACAGCTATAATAAAAAAAAAAATTTGAAAATTGAAAATGAAGACAAATAAGATAATAGCGACAAAAATCTTAGTTGGGATATTTTTCACACGTCAACCTTTATTACACCCACTCAAGCTAACGTGCTGCTTGCGGTTGCACAACTTGTCTTGAAGAGGTTTAAATCGAGGAGATGAAAGACCCTCAGTGACGACATCTGCAGTTTGATCTTTAGAGTGTACAAACCGAATGGCTGGATCATTTCTTATACCTTTTCATGCATATAGTGGTAATCCACCTCGATGTGCTTGGTGCGGGCATGGAAGACGGAATTTAAAGCGAGAGATATTGCATTGATATTGCCGCATCAAATGAGTGGAATGTAATGTAAAAATATATTTTGAAATCTTAGAGTAGTGTAATTAGCCATGAGATCTCGGCATTTGTGTGTGCTAGGCAACGATATTTGCTTCAGTGGAGGCGAGGGCCACAAGGGGCTGCTTCTTTGCACACCATGAACTTGGATTTGGGCTGAAATAAACACAATATCCATTTGTAGATTTTTGATCATTTGGATGTCCTGCCCAATCAGCATCGCAGTTGGCTATAACATGAAGTGGACAAAGTCCAAGGTGTAGTCCAAATGTGATTGTTCCTTTTAAAAACCGCAAAATGCGCTTGACTACAACTAAATGCGATGTAGTTGGAGCATGCATGTATTGGTGGACTTGGTTGACAGCAAAGGTAATATCCAGGCGTGTAAGTGTCAAATATTGTAGGCCACTAACAATGCTGTGATATTCAATAGGGTCTGCCAGCGGTTCCCTCGGAGGTGAGAGGCAGGAGAAGAAACTGGCTTGACTTCGGTCATTCCAGCTCGGGCCAAGAGGCCCATTGTATATTTTGCATAAGAAAGGAAAAGACCTGAAAAGCGGTGTTGTACCTCAATGCCTAAGAAATAATTGATCGGCCTAAGGTCCTTCATTACATAGTGTTAGCCCAATTGATGGATTAATTGCCTAAAAAAGTGTTGTGTTGTGAAAATTTTCTCACTGCATGTCACTCACCTCTAAATTTCACACACAAAAGATAGGAAAGGGGAGATGAAAATAAAGTGAAAGGTAATAGAGAGACTGATTCAGCATGAGATTGTTGGGCCTCACACATGAACTGTGCATTCATGCAAGATCATAGCATAGCAGTTTTTCTATTAGAAGGAAGGGTCTGAAAAAATAGAGAAGAGGTTTATTTATTAGGAACATTAGTCAATTTCAAATATTGCTTATAACCAGGGTCAAAATAACAGCTAGCAGTTGAGTTATTAGCCGTTGCTGCTATGCTATTTTGAAAATAGAAGTTCTGTAGTGACCTATAGTGGCTGCTACATAGCATATTTTGAAAAAAAAAAAAAAAACATTTTTCTTGAACCACTTGAGAAATGCTTACAACTTTTAGACTTATGTTCCCATAGATCAATGCCAAATGGTCTGAGTTTTTTTTTTTTTTCTATTTATTTTTTGAACTTTTGGAGATTTTCAGAAGAAATATATTTTTCCTCTAATTGGGCAAATGGAATCACATTCCAATGCATTCTAACTTATAAATTATTGTTTTAGGCCTTGTTCAATTTGCTCTAGTAGCTAATTGTGGCCAATCTCTTCTGTTTCCATCTTTCTCTCCTGTTTTTTGCTTTGGTGTTTTGAGGGCAAGTTTCTTTAGTGTTATATTCATTCCTCTTCTTTCAATACATTTTGGATTTTAGCGTTTAAAAAAAAACCCTTGTAGATCTATATTTCCCAAAGATTAATCCCAAATGGTATGAGCTTTTTATTTTATTTTCAGTTTTGTGCCATCGAATTTTGAGGATTTTATGGAGCTAATTTGATCATGAGTTCTTATGTATTTTATGGGTACAAACAGGCTATTTGTCTTTTCTTTTTTTATTTAATTTTGATTAAAACTCTAAAGGAGTTCAGGCTGTTAGTATTTTAGCTCAGTTTAAGTATTTTTAAGAAAGTTAAACAAGAATTTATAATGAGTCTTGCACAAGTCATCAGTCACACTGGAAAAAGTATTAACTGTCCTTTTTTTGGTTGATGAAAGCTGAAAACATATCCATTGCTTACCTCATATTGTTGCAATTTGGATTTGACATTGTCATTAGTTTAGTTTATATCCATAAACACAATTTTCTCCTGCACAACCAATGCATTTGTGAATTGCCCATTGGTGTCATTGGTCGTGTGGGACCCAGTTGCATTGCATAACCATTCCTCTGTTGTTTTTAATTTCCATGCTTTGTAATTGTTCTTCTGCAAGATTTCTCAGCTGTAGAAAGTTGAGCAAAATCTCTTCAATCTCATCTGCTGTTGTTGATTCCCTTCATCCATCTTCAATTTCCAAGAAAACCCATTTCTCTTCTCTTAGAATTTCTGCTTCTTCTTCTTCTCCACTGTTTTGCATCTTTCCCTGTCTGTACTTCGCCTAAATCTCTGCTTTACATTTTTGCAGACCAAATTCTACCATGGCCAGTCAGTCGGCACAGTCGATCCATGACTTCACTGTCAAGGTTTGTGAATTTAATTAATTTTGGAGACCTGCTGCTCTGTTGAGCTTTCTATGTTTTGTTGGTCTTTTGCCTTCTCTCTCTCTGGGTTTTGACTTTTGGGGATGGAGTGCTTCGGGTTTATGATGGGTTCTTGTCACTCGTCTTAGATGCCCGATGTCGATGTGTTTCTTGGTTTCATTTCTAAGTTTGCCTTTTGGATTAGGCTTTTGGATATGGGTTTTATTGGGTTTTTTTAATGGGCTTGTTCTTGTATTGTGTTATGCTATCGGTATTCCTCAGAAGATCAGAGAGAGATGTCTCTGCGTGGAGTTTTCTTTTTTACCCCAAGCTATGGTATCAGAGGTAGACACTGCTCAAGAGGAGAAGTTCAGAAAATCAAAGGAAGATTGCACCTGAGAGACTAAGATTTTCTTATAAGATAACTCCTGCTGCTCTTTCATTCAATGTTTCAGTTGAAGACAGTACTCTAACAGTTAACATAACTACCTGTACACCTCATCTTACAGAAAGACTTCACAGATTCACAATACTACCCATGATCACAAGATCATACAATTTATAGAAAGCATGTAAAACTACTAAAACAACTGCAGCTGCGCCCCTTGCTAGCCAAAGACTACCCTGTGACTCAATGTCCAACCTAAGCATGAGCCATGCAATGGAACTTCAGCTCACTCATCATATTGTTTATAATGGTGGGATGGGATTTGAAGGAATTTTTTTCCAATATGATGAATATGTATATCTGAGATTTTTTTTATTGCCCCTTTTCATATATGATTTTTTTTTTACTGTGAGGGTTTTTTTTTTTTTTTTTTTCCTTTGTTTTTTTATAGATCTGTTATCAACATTCTCATGGTGGCAAGAATTTTGAAATGGATCCATGAGATTTAGGTGTGTATTGTGGGGATTTTGATATGGTTACTTCTAATGGTATCTGTTTTCTCATTTGTCTTGAAAAAGGAGCTTTTGTAGTCAAAGAGATTCCTCTTTGAAAATTTTCATATGACAACGATGGTAGTTGTGATGGGTTTGTGTGATTCCATTTTCACTAGAAATTTTGATGGTGCTTTGAGACTTTTATAGTTAGAAAGACTTCATTTTGAACAAAAAAAAAAAAAAAAAACCCTCTTCATACAATCATTGGTGTTTGTGATGGGACTGCAGTGTTTTGGGGGATTGGAACTTATTGGGAGAATGGGAATGAATAACTGCAGTATATTTACCATGTAACAGGTGGTAAATATAGTACAGTTTCCTATATTGTTTTGGGGGCTGTAAAGGCAAGAGACAGTAATGTATTTTATGTGATTTCTGAATTTCATGTAACCTTAAAATGCAATCGGAATGAATAACTGGCATCCAAATTGGATTAGCAATGATTGATATAAAGTCCCTTTTTTTCTAGAGCAATCTATTGCCTCAACAGACTGCAGTGAATGATATAAAGTCCCTTTTTTTTCTTAAGTAATATCCATTATAGTGATTATATTTTTCGTAACTGGGGAAGTATTCAAATGTATCTGTTGTTTGCGAGTGTAGAACACAGTACATGGTTATTTTGGAATGGATTTGACGGACTCCATTTTTTTACAAAGTTATATTTTCTTTAATGGAAGAATTTCAGAGTTAATGTTGAAAATGCGACATATGCTGAGGTTTAATTTTTGGAGACACTTTTTGCAGGATGCAAGGGGCAATGATGTGGATTTCAGCGCGTACAAGGGAAAGGTTCTTTTGATTGTGAATGTCGCATCAAAATGGTAAATATATTGAACAAAGTTCCTTGTTAGGGGATTGCAACTTATTTTTCCCTTCACACTCCAACAAAAATCAAGCTTAATATTTGGTATATGAAATCACCGATACATTCTTTAGTTGTCCTCTTGTTTTCTCCTGAATGCCAATTTATTTTGTTTGTTACTTTTCTCTGATTCTGATTAAGTTCTTTGTTTCTTTATCTTCTCTAACTTCTTGTTGCAGTGGATTGACCAACTCAAATTACACAGAGCTAGCTCAGCTATATGGGAAATACAAAAATCAAGGTTTGTTGTTGTTGTCGTTGATGGTGGTGGTAAAAGTGTTGAGATCATCTATTCTACACACCACTTTGGGAGCCAATGCTCTACCCCAGCCATCTTGTGTATGTGGAGCACTGTGCTTGTTACATGGCATTGGCATTCAGTAATAGGCTTGTTTATTCTTGCCTGATTCAGGTTTTGAGATATTGGCTTTCCCCTGCAACCAGTTTGGTGAAGAGGAGCCTGGAACCAATGAGGAAATCTTAGAGACTGCCTGCACTCGCTTTAAGGCTGAGTACCCCATCTTTGACAAGGTAATTGAACTACCCATTGCCCAATGCTCGTTTCCTTTGCTCTTAACCATGCTATCAAGTAACAATGTAAAAATCCAAGAAGGTCCTATAAAAACTAACAGATGCCATTCATGCTTAGAGGCATACCCACACAGCATTTAAGAAAAGAAAGGAGAGAGTAGTTCATATGGTTTAAGTTCATTGAAAAAGTATGTAGTGTGTCTGTTTCTTTATGCTTCATAGTTCATATGACTGATCTAGCCATTAATTGCTCATACCAAATGTATATGGTGTTTCGGTCACACTCACACGTGCATGTCATAATGATGACACATTGCAATGTTCTTGTGCTTGGTAAAGTTGCTTCCATCCCATGATTTTGGTGATCAACTTGGTCTCTATGAAGTGTGTTACAACTTGGCTGAGTTGCTCCTGGACTCAAGCAGTATGCAAAAGACTCATCTGAGTCCAAGTGAGTCAGTGAGGACCAACTCCAATCTGACTTGTTGGAGTCCAGCTGAGACTGAAACTTGAAACCCTGTTTAGCACTTTCCATCTCAGCATTATGGATCCCATGGCCTCATCATGGCAGTACAAATCAGCATCACTTAACAAATGTACATGAATGAGTTATTTACTTGGTCATAAGAAATGCCACTTCTGTGAGGTGTGTAGCTTGAATTCAAGTAAACTCTACATGCTTCAAAAATGTACAGCTTTTGCAATTAAGTGACCTGAGATATCTAGTTTATAATTCTTTGCAACATCTAATCACAGGTAAATATTTGCAGTAACCAGTAAGCTAAGTTTTGGGGAAGTGGGTTCCAAGTTCCAAGGACCAATGTGGCTTACTTTTTTTCTTCAAGAAGTCATTTAATTCCTTAGAGAATTAATTTTTTTTTTTTTTTTTGAAGATATAAAAAAACTGGATCTTTTATAAATGATCATGGTCATGGTCATGTGTGCTCACTGATGGTGTGTGTGACAGACCATATGGATCATTTCTGGTTCCTTCTACTGAATTCTTCTCTCTTTTTATTCCAAGTGAATTGGAATACTCTTGGAAGGAGAACGAGGATTGCTCGTGCTGAAAGCAGTACCTAAACATACTGATAAACTAATAGCTGTCAACTTGCAAAGCAATTAGTGGTAGGTGCTTATCCATTGGTGGTTCAATGATGAGGCACCTCCCCTCCATAGAAACAACCAGCCATCGATCCCTGATTGTAGCTAGCGCCGATGTTGAAGGACTTGGATAGGGTGTGTGAATATTTACAAGAGCCACCGAAAAAAAAGAAGGATGCCCAAAGGCGTGTAACAAAATTGCTTCATTCAGATGTCTTGCCCATATCATATTTTATGAAATGATAAGATAACTCTCTCAAAGAAGGTTATCAACGCACTCACCCTGGCACTGATTTAATGGTTGCAGTCACTGCCATTGAAATAGACAAATGCTCCTTGGTCATAATGAAACCCTATAAGGCTATAACTCAGTTTACTGTTAAGATTGCAAATATCGAATATTAGTATGAAATGCCCATATTCAGTGGAAATTATGCAGCTGGAAAACAGAGTGATCATTCTAAGAATCAGGCATATTATATTGTTTTAAAGTCACTCTTTTGTGCTTTCGTGTTAGATTGATGTCAACGGGGACAATGCAGCCCCTGTGTACAAGTTCTTGAAGTCCAGCAAAGGTGGCCTTTTTGGTGATAGCATCACGTGGAATTTCGCCAAGTTCTTGGTTGACAAGGATGGCCATGTGGTTGACCGTTACGCTCCAACAACTTCTCCTCTCAGCATTGAGGTAAAGTGATATTATATAATTTGGTATTGATATCTTTCGTGTGAACCTGTGTTGAAATGAGTACTAGTGGTCGAGGAAGACAGAAGGTGTGCTAAGTGTCTGACTGGCAATGATGCCTGCTGGAAAGGGATGGAAATGAGCTGTGTTTAAGGGGTAGTTACCCCTTACCCATCCCACTGGGGAGGATTTGGAAGACGTCTTAATGGGTTTGAATTTTAATTGATGACAAATCATTAGATAATACAAAATTTTGTCGCTCAAATTGCCAAAATGTTATTCGTAACTTCATAGAAATTAATGTTCTTCATAACTAAAATAGAAATTAACGTGGAGCAAACCAAAAGGACTTGACCTACATCTATCTTACCATCGGTTTGGTTGGTGGGTGTAGTATGGGTTGAGATAATGGGTTTCGTAGGCATGAGACCTCCCGGTTGCCTTCATGCATCCTAGTAGTATCTTGCAAATAGATGGTTGTGCGTGGTCAATTGGGTGGTTATAAATTGCTGGTGAAATTTTTTGCCATCTTATCCCGTTGTCTGGAGGCCACCATATTAAAAATTACAGGTAGCATTAAAGGTTGGCCCATTTTTAAGAAGTGCATTGTGATGTGCTGTGGGGAGCTTGTGGTAAAACTGGATAAAAGGGTAATATGATGGTTAACTTTATGATGTGTAAAAGTTCATTGTTTTGTCATCTTTGCAGAAGGATATTAAGAAGCTGCTGGGAGTGAATTGACTGCCATATGATGATTAATTATTATGGACAATCAGCTATTAAGAGTATTTGATGCCTCTCTGTAGGTTGTCTTTTGTAAGTACAGTGGGAGTGAATCTAAACTAGTTTTGCTTGCCTATATGCATTTTCAATGTATGATTTATAGAAATGTTTCAGTTTGCTAGCCAATGATTTGCATTTTCAATGTATGGTTTATAGAACTGTTTCAGTTATGTACTGAGTTTACATTTATCTGAGTTATTATCTTTATATACGAGTGGTATGATAAATTGTACAGTGGTCAAATAAGCATGCTTGATTGGTGGATATTTTTGTCATTCCTTTTGAAATGAAAATTTGTGGTCTTACAATCATCGTCTAGCGAATGGTAAAGAAGCAAGGTTAAGATCTAGTCTGTGTTAATCTGGTTTTCTGGCTACCAGGAAGTCAATCAGAACCAGATGAGGAGATTGCTGTTCAGGTCAGACACAAGTAGAAAATTAGGCTCCAAATGAACTTATTGATTAAATTAAATCACTGGATGCGGTTTTTCTCATGGGCAGTACATATAATATGCCTTGTGCACAACCGTCTTTATCGGTCACCAGAACACATTAGTCTTCAACTGGGGAGGCTTGACAAATCCCTAATTTTAAATGTGAGGTGTGTGCGCACGAATGCAGTATGCCCAGAATGACAAATCCCGAATTTTTCATTTGAGGATTAGGGATCCTCTAATGGCTTCATTAAATTCATCGACGAAATCACATTTAAAATCCAGACCACTCAAAAATTACACCCCCTTAAAAAAATGCCAAGCTCATACCAACCTTTCTTAGTTTTCAATGCCTCTTGCTGAAACATGAGTTCTTCCTTTTGTTGATATCAAAAGATTTTTGAACTAATGATGACAACAGAAGAAAACCAAGGGATCAAACAAAATAGAAGTCCAATCACTACCAAAATAAAACAAATAATAATTAAAAACATAATGATAATGATAAGTGATGGCCGCCATATATACTTGATCTAATCATTCAATATTTTGGACTAGAACAAATAATGACCCACTGCTTGTCAAATTACCATTATGTACACATAAACTATATATGTCATCAATTACAACAGCACAGTAGATTTTTTATTTTGTGAGCTTCCATTTGGGTCTGACAGGATCATCATAGACATTATAAATGTGGTAAAAACTACTTCTCATCTTAAATTCATTATATTAACCATGCTGCAAATGCCAATTTGGTGCAAGCCCCACATATGGGCCAATTAGGACAAGCTTCACATAATCAAACATATGATATGTTCTTGTGACTAGGCAAGCATGAACAGGTCTTAGTTGTACTACCATGTTTTATACAGTTGGATTCAGAGTGCACATTCCATCTCCATTGGGGCAGCAATACTCTACACAAGATTCAAGATCTGTACCAGATCTGCTCTTCATTTTTATCCTGTTGTAAATAAAACTCTCTGCTGTATTATTACCTGCAGCAGGTGATCTATCATGGTGAAATTTTCAGGCATGCCAATGGTTTGGATCTTCACTGTTGATTTGATGGGCCCCACCACAGTACATCATGCCTTACAGTTCAAAAGAAAGTAAAATTGGTTGGTTCAGTCCATCTGAACTTTTTTACCCATCAAATGTGGTATGACATAACCCTCTCAACAACCATCTATTTGAAGACCACAGACAGCAAGGTCAACAATTCCTCTTCAAGAAGTGCTCATGAGGCATGGCTTAAGCACAGTGAAGCACATCTGATCTATGGACTGGTCAATTGGCCCCACACTCAAGACCTATAGACAGTATGCATGTCATCTTGCATTGTGTTGGAATTTAGAAGCAACCGTGTATATCCAAGATTCAAGTACAACATTGCTACACATAAAGAAACCAATTCTTTTAATTAAAACAAACTTGTGCCTGGTTTTATTTGTGCAGATGGGTGGTACAAATTGCTATATCGCAAGAAATCAAAATAATCTCATCATATGTAACATGAACTTTTATTTGTCTCCATTTTATAACACCACGATGCCCCTGTTATTAGAGAGATGGTCATGTGGCAGGGAGAGTATTGAAAATTTTCTATGCTAACCATTGCTACAAAAACCTCAAGGTGTTGATAGAGACGCATGCAGAAGTACTATTCAATACTCCTCCTTTGGTAGAATCCGGATTTTTCCAATGCTTCCTCTCAAGTGGAACAGGCGTGCCTTTAATCTTCTCTTCTTCAATCATCATTTCCCCCCAATAATTTTCTTTCCTTTCTAAGGCAGAAGAATCAATCTCTTGCATTTTTTATTGGGACTGATTTGTGGATCAAGGGCAGAAAAAAACTTTGCCTTCTCCATCAATGTTTTTTTTTTTTTTTTTTTTTTTTTTTTTTTTTTTTTTTTTTTTTCAGTCATTTTTTTACCTTTTCTTTTACCGGAAAAGAGCCAATATTGCTTGACCAATACTAATAAAACCATACGTATATGTGTAATACTAGCAACACCCCGTGCTATGCACAGTTCACTTTGATTTTCTTGCATTAATACCGGGACCCAGGTGGGCCACCCGATGACCCATCTGATCCGTGGATCTGAATGAGGACCCATGGGCGACCTAGTAGGTGGTGGACTCGTGCGAGGTTGGCCTTGTTTGGCCCACCATCCTGCGTCTAATTAGAGAGAGGGAGACCACGTGTTTTAGGAAACAATTAAGAAGCGCGAATTTTTTTTTTTTTTTTTTTTTTAAGTTTCAATCATTGTTTGGTCTATTAAGTTTCGTGCGTTGATACCGAGACCCAAGTGGGCCACCGGATGGTCCATCTGATCTGTGGATCCGAAGGAGGACCCACCGGAGACCCATTATGTGGTGGACCCGTGCGAGTTGGGCCCTGTTTGGCCCACCATCCAGCGTCTGATCAGAAAAAGGGAGAAGATTTATTTTAGAAAGCAATTGAGAAGTGGGAATTTGTGTTTTCTTTTTATTTAAGTTTCAGTCATTGCTTGGGTCATACAGCTGTTCCGCTTGATTTTCTTACGTTGATACCGGGACCCAGGTGGGCCACCCGATGACTCATCCGATCCATGGATCAGAAGGAGGACCCACCGGCGACCCATTAGGTGATGGACCCGTGCGAGGTGGGCCCTGTTTGGCCCACCACCCAGCGTCTGATCAGAGAGAGGGAGAGTACGTGTTTTAGGAAGCAGTTAAGAAGTGCGAATTTTTTTTTTTTTTGAAGTTTCAGTCATTGTTCGGGCCATTCAGTTTCTTACGTTGATACCGGGACCCAGGTGGGCCACCAGATGACTCATTTAATCCGTGGATCCGAAAGAGGACGCACCGGCGACCCATTAGGTGGTGGACCCGTGGAGGTGGGCCTTGTTTGGCCCACCATCCAGCGTCTGATCAGAGAGAGGGAGACGATGTATTTTAGGAAGCAGTTAAGAAGTAGGATTTTTTTTTTTTTGAAGTTTTAGTTATTGTTTGGGCCATTCAGTTTCTTGTGTTGATACCGGGACCCAGGTGGGCCACCCAATGACCCATCCGATCCGTGGATCCGAATGAGGACCCACCGGAGAACCATTAGGTGGTGGAGCCGTGCGAGTTGGTCCCTGTTTGGCCCACCATCTAGTGTCTGATTAGAGAGAAGGAGATGACGTGTTTTAGGAAACAATTAAGAATTAGAAATTTGTTTTTGTTTGTTTCTGTTTTTTTAAGTTTCAGTCATTGTTTGGGTCATTCAGTTTCTTGCGTTGATATCGGGACCCAGGTGGGCCACCTAATGACCCATTCGATCCGTGGATCCGAAGGAAGACCCACCGGAGACCCATTATGTGGTGGACCCGTGTGATGTGGGCCCTATTTGGCCCACCATCCTGCATCTGATCAAAGAGAGAGTACGTGTTTTAGGAAACAATTAAGAACTGAGAATTTGTTTTTATTTTTTATTTTTTAAGTTTCAATCATTATTTGGGTCATTCAGTTTCTTGCGTTGATACCAGAACCCAGATGGGTCACCCGATTACCCATCTGATCCGTGGATCCGAAGGAGGACCCATGGGTGACCCAATAAGTGGTGGACCCATGCAAGGTGGGCCTTGTTTGCCCACCATCAAACGTCTAATTAGAGAAAGGGAGAGTACGTATTTTAGGAAGCAATTACGAAGCGGGAATTTTTTTTTTTTTTTTTTAGTTTCAGTCATTGTTTGGGCCATTCAGTTTCTTACATTGATACTGGGACCCAAGTGGGCCACCCGATGACCCATCCGATCCGTGGATGCAAAGGAGGACCCACCGGAGACCCATTATATGGTGGTCCCGTGCAATGTGGGCCCTGTTTGGCCCACCATCCTGATCAAAGAGAGGGAGAGTACGTGTTTTAGGAACGGTTAAGAAGATAAGTTACATGGTGGGTTTTTTTTTAGGAAGTTATGTGGGTCGGTTAGTGAGAGTGGAGAGAGAGGAAAGTGGAGAGGGAGAGGAGATACTGACACCTGAAGCCCTGTGGTTAAACGAATGGAAGATACATTCCCTTAGTAATATAGACTAGTAACACCCCGTGCTATACACGGACAACAGAACCTCTAAATGCACAGACTAACATGTATTATTTTTATTAAATAATTTATTTAGTAAATTGTTTAGTCATTTCTTTGTTTTTAATTTGATTTTTATGAATTTTTCTAAATGTTTTATTATTTACGTGAGGTATAAATGGAGCTTGCTGAAGCTCGGGGGCAGGTGTAAAAAAATTAAATGAAAGACAGATTAAAAATAAAACAACATAGTAAATGACAGTAAATGTAATTTTAATAACACGGGGTTCACAATATTCACATTCGTACGAATTATACAAATGAGAAATATCATGCTTGGGTCTGTAATTAATCACAGCTTAAGTCCCATGGTTAAGTCTGTAATTAATCACAGGCTTGCAGTTAGTCTCAGTACCATATTATTTGAAGACACACTAAATCTAAGAATTTCAAAATATAAATTACCAGATTATGAAACATATTCGAGATAAATGAAACAAAGTTGAAGTTGACAGAGAGAGATACTAACATGGTAGAATTCTTTGTAAACAAAAGGAGAGGAAGACACTAACATGATATTCTTTTGCCACTGGCAATAATAGATTTGTTCGAATTCAGAGTTCATAAAATAAAATTTTATATTTATTAAACATAAGTATAGAATGAAATCTAAAAGAATTTTTCAGTAAGAAAATAAAGATGAAGCAAGTTGGCAAAAGTACCCCAAGATTGTTAAAATTACGATCGTGCCCTTTTGTCGTTTGATGGAAGTTTTGAGCTCGTTGACAGTTGTAGTATATGCGGCGAGGCCAGACCTCAGTGGTTTGCAAAAGCATTGAAGAGGTTTACTCATAGTCAGCTTAACAGACAATGATACTATAGAACATTTAATTAAATAAAAAAAAACATTTAAGTATTTCTATTCATACCACATTGTAATTAAAAAAAAAATATTTCCCATGAAAATACTATATAACATTGATTCACATTTAATTATTTCTATTCATATCACATAGACAGACACAACAGAACATGGTATACTTTCCCCAAAAAAAAGAAAAAAAAAAAAAAGGCACATTGTAACTGAAAAAAACTTGTCCCATTTCTTGTTTCATAAAAAGTAAAACAAATGATCACCAAATCTATCAACTCTAAAATATCTTCAATATTTCAAAATTACCTTCAATACCTCACTCAATTTCTAATGGAACAATTTCATATACAAAGCATAGATACTGAGGTACAACCTATCACACCATAGAATATATTCACATCAAAATAATGTTGCACAATGTTCCAAATATCAGATTACCCTTTCAAATGCCATATATAGTATAATTTCCTCATGAGAAAAGTTTGTCATGTCAGGTTGAGAGAGAAAATTTCAATATTTTAAAATTAAGTTTGTATTTGCACGAAACAGTAATTTAATTATTTAGAGGCAAAAATGATTTTGATACACAAACGAAACTCTTTTTCTCAAAAAACCATTGAACAGAGGATTTTAAA
This sequence comes from Camphora micrantha, assembly GCA_003546025.1. Lineage (NCBI taxonomy): Eukaryota > Viridiplantae > Streptophyta > Magnoliopsida > Laurales > Lauraceae > Camphora > Camphora micrantha. The sequence goes on along the minus strand of QPKB01000009.1, from coordinate 6,862,138 downwards.
TCACATACTAATAACTGACATGGATAATCCCCAATTCAACAAATTACCCATGGGAACTCAACAACCAATTCAAGTTTCTCTTCCTCATAAGACTATGGATGTACACAGAAAAATTAACAAAATTAGCAATAATTTAAAACTTTAGTCGGCACATAAAACTTTTGGTCTTGAAATAGTAATTCAAGACAACAAAACAATGTCTGAATTGTCTCAACTCTAGAATCTATCAAATTTCTAAATTCAATACATCAAAATAATGATCTTGATTAAATTTTTATCTTAGCACAATTTACTCAAGACAATAAATCTTGAAAAAAAAATTCTCAGAAACCCAGGTTCACGCTAAATTCACATTTTCATTTGCACAAAACTGTAAATACCTTTTTAGATACAGAAATTATGCAAAAGAAGCGAAATTAGAACATTAATTAGTTTGATAGAAAAAGTTGGGTTTTACATTCATAAATTTTTCCCCCCGATAATACATCATCTACATCCAACATTCAGGGAGTCTACAGATTTTCTTTTAAGTTTTTAATGTATCCTGATCCTCTGTGGCAGCCTCCATAACTCCAACATAGGCCCACATTATAATAATTCATATCGTCCATGATGAATGTCATTCCCTACCATTGATATTTCCTAAAATATAGGTTCTATAAGAGTATTTTCAACGGTCTAATTGAGCAAATGATTGAAAATTTATTAATTGCCATCTACTTTTATTGGATTAAGGCTCAAGGATAAAAAGAAGTAATTGTCATCTACCAAACATTTCAAAGATTTCAATTACTCTAAAAGAAGAATATATGAACTGAATATTGTAAAGCAAGTTAAGATATGTCCTCTATGGTAGAATAATTGTTCTACCATAGAGTAATTATATGTATTTTACATATAATTGTTCTTAAATAAATATAATTTAAAAACTTAAAAGAAAATTGTGTGTAGACCAGCACTATGGGTCCGCTTCAAATAAAGTCCCCTTTCGTAGAATAATTGTTACCGGCCAAATAAAGAATAGTAATTGTGATTATTGAGAACACGATATAAAAATCTAGTGGGCCATTGGGCTAGAGTAATTGGTGGGCCACTACTTAATTATTCTACATATAATCACAAATAAGCAACCGTAGGAACAATTATTTGTGATGAATAATTAAGCAATGGCCCATCGCAATCCTTGATTATATGTAGAATAATCCTTTAACAATTATATTTTATTTTGCGGTTGAATTGATCAAATAAACTCTCCTTTAGAATAATTGCTAGAACAATCCTTGAATAAAAGATACTATCGAGCACAGATGGCCCACCATCAACCGCAGAATGTCCTCTTGAAGAGGACCCACGATGTTCAAATAACAATCCTTGAACAATTATTTGTGATGAACGATATTTGTGATTGTGGCCCACCACAATTATTCTAAGATTGGCCAGATTATTCTAATCCGTGGATCGTCTATTTGGTTCAAATAAAGTAATTATTTATTTAAGGATTCATACCGAATATATGAGTAATTGTCATCTATCATGTTATTAAGACCGTATAATAATTGTTCCTGGTGGGCCATTGGGCTCCACAAACATGCCATATGTCCTCTATTTACAATGAAAATATGTAATTGATTGTCCTACAATTACTGGCAAGGAACTGAGAGTCCTTTGATACGTATGATTTATTGGCTTCTGTCTATCATAATCTGGCCAATGGATGGTTAGCTACGTGGCTTTGACATTCAACACACTATTGGTACAAAAAGAGACACCAATAATTCTTGGGCTCCTTTTATGCAATTTGCACCTTGCCACAGAATGTCCCACTTATGATCAATCTTTTCCCATGAGACCCACCACCCCGCAGGCACTCACCCCATTGTTCTCATTCTTCAACATTTTTTTTTGGGCACTTCCAGTAAGGACAAAATATTGTCTACTACTGGATGGTGGATCAAATTATCAGACGCTGGATGTTGGGCCCATCTGTGCCTACCTCGCACGGGTCTACCACATACTGGGTCACCCATGGGTCCTCCTCCTTCGGATCCACGAATCAGATGGGTCATCGGTGACCCACCTGGGTCATAGTATCAACGTAGGAAAATCAGTTCCCTGTATCAATACTATTTTTTTTTCATTTATTTATTTTTTTTTATCAAAAAGCAACGCAAATCTGCAATTTGAATTTAGAAAGCAGTACTTGATTGGAAATCTCTGGATGGTTGTACGTCTCTTCTTCTTTATTTCTGCAACTTGTCTATTTCTTCTTCTGTTTCTCTTCTAGCAGTCCCGTTCATGTAAGGGATGAGTGACGTAGTGGGGAAGATTTATTTTGAAGAAGTTATGGGAAGTTTGTTGGGAGGAGAGTGGAGATGACATGTGTCTTTCAAGTAGGCAGACAGGTGTCCTCATCTTAGGGAGAGTACATTCCCTTAGTATAATAGATATGTTTATTATACATTAATTGACTAGCCATGAACATACCCCAAAACAATAGGCAATTGCTCAAGCCTCAAATCCCACTCCTTACCAAAAATAAAATTTATTTTTTGAATTGCTCTTGTGTGAATAGAATGTTTAAATTATGATATAATTCACACTTTTTTTAAAGGTTATGAAAATTCATGGGCATGCAAATATGTGAAAATCTTAGGGATTGGATTGTAATCAAGTTCACTCTTGCCATTTGAGTCTCCAATATGATAGCAGTTCAACTCAACCTAACTAATTACTATGGGCCTATTTGCTTACAATGCATGAGATTCTATATATAGTTAAACGAGAGAAGATAAGAAATGAATATCTAATCATCACTCTAATAGTTTAAATTATTAGGATGGGGTAGAAATTGTGGGCCTTTTATGTTGTGTTGGAATTGTAGCTTAATATGTCAAAGGGCTTGTTTGTGTCATGTAATTAGAATCTTAGGATTATATTTTTTTTTTCAAGTGATTAAAAATGAAGGATTAAAGGTGAATACTAAAAAATGACATCAAATAACCTTTCCTGTTACGGAAATAGAGTCAAGCCAAAATGAGAAATGAATATATCCAGCTATCACTCTGCTGGTTTAGATCCCTCCAACTAAAGAGAGAGAAATGAGTACAATTAGGATCACTCTGATAATTCAAATATTAGAAAAGTCAATATCGCATTTATACTTCATGTGTCATGTCTTTAATAATCTTTCGATGGAGCTAATTTGACAACAGGTTCCCTTTTTTTTTTTGCTACATTGGGTAGAAGGTCAAGAGTGATGCTTTGGACTTTAAGACCTATGGATTGATCCCTTGGAATGTAAGGAATCTGACAGGGGTGAGAGACGTGAAAATGCCATGAATTTTTATGGTTTCCATTTTATGAATACTTGATTCAATATTTTATCATATTAAAAAAAATTAAAATGTTTATACTCTGCAAGAAAATTAGTTCTTACAATAAAGGGGTCAGACTTTCCCCACCACCGTGTCCTAAAAACGTTGAGTTAGGACATTAGGATTTTCATTAAAAACAAAAGGTACCAATATGATGCTGGGATCCCAATGGAGTCAATTGAGCATTGTTATAGGAAAAGATTTCTTATGTCCCTCAATGCCATTATTAGCTATTTGCTAAATTGTACAGTGAACAGTCGGGGTGTCATTATGTGAGCCGCCGGTGGAGCCTTGGAGTTGGAATTGGAAACCTGTTAGCTGCGACCAGATCAGAAATATGGATATGGCTAGTTTGGCACTTTACTAATATAGTAAAAGTCAAGTAAAACCTTCATTTTTTAGACAATATGTCACATCAAAAGAACTTTAATTCAAAATTTCCTCCATCTTATCCAAAAAAAAAAAAAAAAAACTCCACGGTCCGATACAAAATGTCAAAAAGATTCCATAACAAACAACTAAAAATAAAATACCATCAAAACCCACTTATATTTTATTCTTTTTTCAAAATCAACTTTACTTCACTTGACTCTATTAGCAGAGTTGCCAAGTGAGGCCACCCCAAGCATTAAGTTTGACCCCAAACCCATGCCCCCAACCCCTTGATCCGGGGCCCATAAGTTTAATGGTTTCATATTCAAAAAAGTATTCAATCCTCGATCCAACGGTTCAGTCCATTAGGATGTGTGTCAATGTTGGGGATTAGTGACTATCAAGGGGTTCCCCATTGGTTGCTATGTTTAGATGAGTTGCTAGTTGGGCCCCGCAAAAAAGTTCTCATATAATAGGTGAGAATTAGTTCTCACTTAAATATTTCTCATATATATATATATATGTATGTATGTATGTAAGGAGATGCTCATATGAAAAATATCTCTCACCTTATATGAGAGATAGGGATGGGGCCTTCACAAGTTGTTGGCATTGGATATGGATGTGAGGGCCCCCAACTTGAAAAAGTAAGGTGAGAGATGCTCTAAGAGCATCCGTTGTGAAAAACGCCCCGGGTTCTGTTGTGAAAAACGCTCCTCTTCTAATGGGTGTATGCGCTCATTTGGCCCTATTTTTTTTTAGAGAGAAGTCAAAGCATTTAAAATCCCTATTTTCTCTCTCTAAATAAAGCAACAAACAAGTCATGTTATTCTTTCCCTATTTTATCTCTCAAAACATCACTTCCATACTGTGAGTCCAAGAGCCATAAATATTTCCCTTTTTTTTCTCCTTCTTAATGGGCCATCTTATTTACGTGATTAAGTCAATGTCATTTAATGGTTTGATTGGATATCAAATTTATGCCAATGTGTTTTATTAATCATCGCTTGCATTATCCCATGGCAAATTACAAATAAAAAATCGACCCTCTTAAATTTACTTTATATTCATTGAAGTTAATGGGCATGACAGTACTTGAAATCTACTAGTAGGACCCACTTATTTTGTCATTATAGCATGGGAACATTAGAAATCTATCAGTAGGACCCATTATTTTGTTATTAAATCCATTCATAATTAAATGATCGGATTAGTGACAAATTGAAAAAAAGACCAAATTCATAGAAAAGGTAGGTGAATTGAATGGCTTGGATTTATCTAAATATTTATGTAAAAGGCTTTGTCAAGGGTGTGCCCCACTATAGAAAATGAAGAAGGAAAAATACAAAGGTTTGTGTCAAAAACACATGATGTCATCCTCTCTCAGTATCCGATTTTTTCAAAAAAAAAGTACTTTGAAAGAGAGAAAAGATAGGAATGCAATGGATTTTAAACAAGAGAAAAGTTAGGATAAGATTTATTGCTTTTGAAAGCATGATAGTTATTGCCTTTAAAGAGGAGAAACAATTGGCATGTATAATATGAGGTGGCATTATCTCATTCCACAAATCAAGACTGGGAGAAAACGGCATTATCTCATTTGAAATGGGACTTTTTGAGAATTCCTATATATATATATATATATATATATATATGTTTTGGAAACTTTACATGCAGAGTGGAGTGAAGTAAAGCTTCCAATAGTGAAAGAATAAAATAAAAGTATGTCATTATTATATTTTGTCTTTATTTATTTGGTAGGAAATCTTTCTTACTTTTATTTAAAATGTGGTTTTTTTTAGGGCTTCTATTGGCACCCCGGTTTTATCCCTCCACACCGAAAAAAAAATTCCTAAACTACCCTCCCAATTTTCTTTCCCTACCTCTTCTTCTCTCTCCTTCCCTCCCCACCTCTTCCTCCCCGTCCCAGTCGCTGGTAGGGAGTGAGATCGGGCTGCAGCAGGTGGAGAGGGGGGGAGGCCGGCCGGCTGTTCTCCCTCCCTGTCGGAGACTGCCCGGGGGGTAGTTTAGGAATCTTGATTTTTTTTGTGGTGTGGAGAGACAAAACCGCGGTGCCAGGGGGAGGAGGGGTAGTTTATGAATCTTTTTTTTTTTTTTTTACGGAGTGGAGAGACAAAACCGCGGTACCAATAGAAGCCCTCTTTTTTTTTTTTTTTTTTTTCCTTTTAGTGGAGAAAGGAATTTGTTTTTTGACTTTTTTTTTTAAATAAAATTTTAAAAACATGTACATTTAATGTCACCCTTTATCTGAAAATATAAAGGGACGCGAGATATAAATACAGACAGCAGTGATATAATAAGAAAAAAGTCGGTGGAAAGTAGAGAGAAAACTATTATTCTCGTTGTCGTTAGTCGTTAGGAAGGCTGGAAACTATTTAGACTCTCTAAAAAAAAGACGGGGAACTGGGAAGTCTGCATTTGCATGGATTAATAACAACGTTCAAACTCCGCGTGCGTTTACCCAATCCACTGTGATAAATCCCTTCTCTCTCTAAACCCACGCAGAAGCAGCATTTGTAGGCGTTAGTATGTTTTATGATAGAAGACGAGTTGTCAGAGCGGGGAGGAAGTTAGTGATTTTGAGCTGAACAAGGTAAGTACAGACTTTGTTTCTTTGTAACTCTGCAGACGTGTTTTTTTTTTTTTTGTTTGTTTGTTTGTTTCTGTTGATTTATAGGTGAGATTGGTCAGCAGAAGCAGAAGCAGAAGCTCTCTCTCTCTCTCCTGGAAAGATGGAAAAAAAATTTGGTGCATTTATGAGCTGTTTCTGTGATAAGATGTTTTTTTTCTTGAGGATTTGATTTTCTGAACCTCTTTGTATTTTGAGAAAAAAAAAGTTTGGTAAAAGATTTTTTTTATTCTTACTTCACTATTTTTTTTCCCTTTTTGATCTGGAATCGTCAGGGGTTTGAGCTTAAGCTATGAGCAAATGGAAAATTTTCTCACTGCGTGTCACTCACCTCTAAATTTCACACACAAAAGATAGGAAATGGGAGATGAAAATAAAGTGAAAGGTAATAGAGAGACTGATTCAGCATGAGATTGTTGGGCCTCACACATGAACTGTGCACTCATGCAAGATCATAGCATAGCAGTTTTTCTATTAGAAGGAAGGGTCTGAAAAAAATAGAGAAGAGGCTTATTTATTAGGAACATTAGTCAATTTCAAATATTGCTTATAACCAGGGTCAAAATAACAGCTAGCCGCAGCTGAGTTATTAGCCGCAGCTGCTATGCTATTTTGAAAATAGAAGTGTTGTAGTGGCTCATAGTGGCTGCTACATAGCATATTTTGAAAAAAAAAAAAACATTTTTCATGAACCACTTGAGAAATGCTTACAACTTTTAGATCTATGTTCCCATAGATCAATGCCAAATGGTCTTAGGTTTTTTTTTCTATTTATTTTTTGAATTTTTGGAGATTTTCAAAAGAAATATATTTTTCCTCAAATTGGGCAAATTGAATCACATTCCAATGCATTCTAACTTATAAATTATTGTTTTATGCCTTGTTCAATTTGCTCTAGTAGCTAATTGTGGCCAATCTCTTCTGTTTCCATCTTTCTCTCCTGTTTTTTGCTTTGGTGTTTTGAGGGCAAGTTTCTTTAGTGTTATATTCATTCCTCTTCTTTCAATACATTTTGGATTTTAGCGTTTAAAAGAAAAACCCTTGTAGATCTATATTTCCCAAAGATTAATCCCATATGGTCTGAGCTTTTTATTTTATTTTCAGTTTTGTGCCATTGAATTTTGAGGATTTTTCAAAAAAAAAAAAAAAAATCATCAAAGGGGCCCACCCAAATCACATCCTAGCACATTCTAATTTGTAGATCTATATTTTGCATAGATCAATACCAAAAGTTTAAATTCATTTAATTTTTTTCCCTTATTTGGTCATTTTGTTCTGGGTTCTTGGAGATTTTTTTCAATATCATGGCTCAATCTTATAATGATACCAGACCTCTGTGCAATGATGGTCCGCTACACCTCCTATCTTAGTTGCTACATATAGAAATAGAAATAATTTACTTAAAATATATAGGTTGTTCACTTTACCACGCAAATACAGTAATTAAAATGGTCTATTTTATTGTGAGTGCATTAATAGAGGTTGCCCCTTTTCACTGAAGGTTGTCAAAGATTGAAAGAAGGGATTAAATGATTCTGGCCTAGAGCTGGTTCTGGATTGTCTCTCAATAGATGTTTGTTCATGTGCCAAAGAGAACTAGTAAGTCCCTGTTCTGTTTACTTAAATTATATAGTGAATTTTTTTTGAAAACATGGCGCCCTGAGTCTATTCTTTACTGCCAAAACTACTTCTTTCCTCTTTTCTTTTTCCATCTGAGCTCTTTGGCGTTGGATTCAAGTACATTATGTAGATTTCTGGTTGTAAGGAGTGAGTTAAAATATAGGAAGTTCATTTTACCTTGTAATATTTGTAATTTGAAAGGATTAATTCAACATGAGTGTAATTGTTTCAGGTTACACTTTATCCTTAAAGGTTGTTCAGAGTGTAGAACTGATTATGTGATTCTGAAAATTCCTGGAGGGTCTATGAACACAACCCTAACAGAAAGTAAACTAAATCCTAGCACAGATATGAATATGGAAATAAAGACATAAGTTAATCAATCAAACAATCAAGAAGATAGACACACGATTTTTTACGTGGAAAACCCTGGGTAGGGAAAAAACTACGGGACCTAGCACTGGTCCAGAAAGATCAAGCACTATGAAATCAAAGGTTACAAGATAAACTCACTTCCCTTTACAGTTGATCACAACCTAAGGACCAAAGCGATTCTTGCCGACGAACACGCCGTTCACCTTCTCCAGCACTTCAATCTCCACGCCTTAAGCAAGACGAATTGGATGGGACATGAATGAAAAATCTCCAGAGAATAAAGCTTCAGCACATGACTTTGACACACAATCTTTCTGGGGGAAGATAATCTCTCTTATGGTACTCTAGGGTTTAGATCTGAGAGAGGTGTGTGTTTATGAAGGGTTTAAACCCTTAAATAGGCTTCTGCACTCGTATGGGAAAGTTCTGTTGTAATGGGATTGAAAGAACAGAGTTTTAGAAAGAGGTGGCTAAAAAATAGCTGTGACTCGCCGCTGGCCGATCGATCGGATTGTCATATAACTGGGACAAAATTCTGGCCGATCGATCGGGCTGCACGTCCGATCGATCGGACTGACTTTTAACTGAGAGCATTTTATGGGCGATCGATCGGTCTGGGGAGACGATCGATCGGTCTGTCTTTTTGTTGAAAACGCCATGTTTCCTGATGCTTTGGAATTCTTCTTCAAACCGAGATGGTCCATCTAAGAAATACAAATTACATTAAATCCCCATGTTTTGTCCACCCAATGAATGAGCCAACACTCAAAAATACTAACAATCTCCCCCTTTGGCAATTCATGGACAAAACATCTAATTACATTTGATTCTACCCAAAGACTATTCAAAAGCAAACAACCAATCTTCCATAGCTCCATCACTGATACCTGCATTACCTATCACAGACAATCTTTGACAAAAGATCATGATCATATAAAAAATGAAGCAATCAAGTAAGATAAACTAAACAAAGATATCATATGAAAAACTTAAGTCACTAAACAAAACAAGGACTAAGTAAACTAAACAAAGATAACATAGAACAAAGATAACATAGTTAGAGAATCTCCCCCTAAGTGTGTCTCCCCCTTTTTGTCCAGAAATTGGCAAGGAAACAATAAGGAGTAGATGGAAGAGATTAAAACAACAAAAACAATAGCATAAAGGTTCGAAGTTTGGAATAGAAGGTTAGTTGCTGAGGACTACTAAGGAGGAGGGAAACGATGCAGTAAAGAGTCCAACTTTTCCTTAATCCGGTTGCTTCCCAGCTGTAGTTGCCTCATTTGATCAAAAACGTCATGAAACTGAGAGTCCATGTGATGCTCAAGAAGCTCAATTTGTGTTGACTGATCCAGGATGCGGTTTTTGAACTCTTGAAGATAAGCAAGCATAGCAGACGCAAACTGTGGATCAACTGGAGCAGCTGCTTCACCTTGATCTGGAGCTCCATCACCACTGTCATCAACATGAGCGGAGGAGAGACTGACAGTGCGGTACGTAATGGGGCCTCGTCCTTTCACAATGTAATCATGTGGCCCAACTGCTACTCCTCTAGACAAAAGTATCTGAGTGAGAAGAGCTCCATATGGAAGAGAAGTAGTCGACGCACCGAGAGGGGCAGCTACCATGTGCTTATAAATAGCAAGAGGAATGTCAATAGGTTGTCCAGTCCCAATCAAGTAGAGAAGATGGCCTGTGTCCATGACAACTTCTGATGTTCTCCCCTTAGGCTCGAGGTTGAAACACACAAACAGATTCAGCATCCTGTAAGAGGGGGTAAGGTACTTCTGTTTCAGGACACCCCCTGGCCTTGCACGTTTACGGCCACCTGTGAGAATGGTAATCACCTCATCCCAGTCAGTAGTATTAACCGGGTCTTCCATGTCATCAGGATCTGGCTCCGGAGTCGAATATACAGCATTGAGACTCCGATAAATCTGAATGAACTGTGCAATAAAATCGGGATCGATTTCAACAATAACCCCTCTAACATATGATTTGAAAGAGTCTTCTCCAATATCATAAATATTGTTGTAAAACTCTTGCACCATCGACCCATATGTGGTAGGGTCAAGAACATACAGGGAAGCCCATTCTCTTTCTAAGAGCCATCGACTAAAATCAATTTCAATTTTGGCCAAATGAACTAGACGTTCCACTATGACTTGCTTCTTTGAAAAGACATTCACAAAAGAATTTTCCTTGATCAAACTTTGGAATCGATTCTCATCAAAGGTGAGTGCAGAGGAGGAGCTACCACGATGGCATGTTTTCTTACGAGGATGAGAGACTTTTGGGGCCATTTTGTCTTTGAGACAATCTAACAAACACCTGGGGTGCATTGTATAAAGACACATATCCAACATGCATTTTAGAAAATGGGATATCCACAAACGGAAGTACATGATTAAGAGATGAGTGCATATACATCAAGACTGGAAAAGTAATTGCAACAACCAAAACATTAGTAAGCACCCATAACCAACAAGGCAATCTCCAAATACCCAATCTATCTTCCAAAACCAAAGACAAGCACATGGAATGACATAGAAAGTAGAAAAGAGAGAAGAGGAAGAAGAGATACCTCACAAAGAACAACCAATCCCGGTGGAAAACCCTTGAGTGTGAGGGAGAATTTTGGTTCTAGGGCTGAAAAAAGAAGAGGATGAAAGAAAAGGAAGACAGGCGGAATGTTGTATATAATGACTGACGATGTCCGATCGATCGGTCTAGTCAGGCCGATCGATTGGACCAGGGCAAAAAAAAAAAAAAAACGAGCCAGAGAAATCAGTGAATCCCTAATGATCATACACTAAAACCTTTTACCAAGTGTAAGAGTGGAAGTGAGAGTGAACAATTTTGAAACAAAAATTAGTCTGTTCTAGGATAAATGACATAATCACACATAATAGACTCAACTCCCATGTTTTTTTTTTTTTTAAATTGCCCAAATAAGATCCATCATTGGTGACTTTCACACTAATGAGTATGGTAGCCTTCTCTAATGAAACTTTTCAATCATATAGTAGCTATCACACATACTCGTAGGTAGTCCTGACCTCCGGTAGCCTTTTATTTTATTTTATTTTATTTTATTTATTTTTTTTTGAGTCAGGAGAGAAGAGTACTGAATATATGCAACCACACCATAACCAGCAAACTGTGAAGTTGTGATAGTGGAAAAAAAAATATCTCAAACTTGGCAAAAAAATTCAATGAATCACAAGATAGAGAAGACACTAACGACCAATGAAAGAGAGTGAAAGGAACTAAGGGTGGGAGCAAATACTAAGAGTCTTACAAAGAGAATCAAACCGAGTTGGATCCAAGGGTTTTGTAAGGATATCAACTAGTTGATTTTCCGTAGGGATATGCTCTAAGCTAATGATATTCTCTTCAACCAAATCTCTGATAAAATGATGCCTTATGTCTATGTGTTTGGTTCTGGAATGTTGTACCGGGTTTTTAGAGATGTCAATGGCACTCTTGTTATCACAATAAACAACCATTGTGGTCTGTGTAATGCCATAATCAGATAGCATTTGTTTCATCCATAACAATTGTGTGCAACAACTTCCAGCCGCAATGTATTCTGACTCAGCTGTGGATAGTAAAGTGGAGGTTTGTTTCTTACTGTGCCACGCAACTAAATTATTTCCAATAAGAAAACAGCCACCTGAAGTATTTCCCCGAACAGCTACCAAATTATTTTCATTGACAACCACATAGCAATTATCGGAATTCTTTTTACCAGAAAGAACATGTTTTCCATGACTGTCTACAATGGAACAAGTATTTAGAGAAAAATGAACCTCATTACCAGATTCACAGAATTGACTTATACTTAGCAAGTCTGCTTTAAGACCATCAACCAGGAAAACATTATTAATAGTGGACATACCTAGTATGTTGACAGATCTTTTACCAACAACTTTAGATTTGCTTCCATCTCCAAATTGAACATTACCACCATGATGACTTTCCAGAGATGTGAAAAGGGACTTATCCCCTGTTATATGTCTAGAGCACCCACTGTCTAAGTACCAAATATGTGAACTTTGTGCTTTAAGAGCAGTGAGAACCACATTGCAACGAAGATCAGATTTACGTACCCAAATGAATTTTTGTTTGACCTTATTAGGGGTCAAATTGATCTTCTGTCTTTCATAGCGAAGTTTCTTCCGCAATTTATTGCAATGAGGCCTTATATGTCCAATGATTCCACAAAAGCGACAGGTAGGGACATATTGACGATGAGGCATGTATTTTTTGAGATTGGAGTTCACATGTTTAGGTTTAGAAATAGCAGGTTCTATAGCAAAAAGTGTATTTCCCCGAACAAACTTACCAGTGTTATTGGAGGAGGATGCACCGTAGTCAAATCCAAGGCCATGCTTGTTGCTGGATATAATTTGTGAGCCCAAAATTTCATCAAGTTTCTTGGATCCTGTGTTCATCCGATGTATATCAGCTTTGGTAGAAACTAATTCAGCAATGGTTATCTTGAGTTTGTCAGAGATGCTGTCTTTTTCAGTTTTGCAGGAATCCAGTTCTTTCTTTAGGAGTAAAATTTCTTTGTCAGCTTGAATAGAGTGCTCATGAAGTAAATTATGTTCATTCCCTATAGAAATCAATTTGTCAGATAGAATGGCACGCTGTGATTCAAGTTGAGATACTTTACCTTGGGCTTCATTAAATTCAGTTTTAAGAGCAAGATTTTCTTTTTCAGCAGCCTTCCATTTTCCTTTCAGAATATCATTTAATTGTGTCATCCTCCTTGAATGTTTGAGGAGACTATGATATGCTTCTACTAAATCCTGTTCATTATCTGACAAACAATTAAGATCATCTGAAGTAAATTCATCTGATTTTTCCACACCTTCCTGCAACAAGGAATCGTTAGATCTTGCCATAAAAGCCATAAACTTTCCATGTTCTGGTGATGATGATTCAGGTTCACTTTCATTGCAATCTTGTTCTGAATCATCATCCCACGTTACATTCAACACCTTTTCTTGAGTTCTGAAAGTCCTATTTACACATTGAGAAGCATAGTGACCAAAACCTTTGCATTCAAAACAGTGAGTACTCTTGGGAGGGATTTTGGACACATTTTTCTCAGAATTTTGACCAGCATTGGATTTAAATGAAGAAGAAGGCTTAAACTGTCCTTTTTGAGTAGTATTTTTAAAATTCTTTTTAAAATCCTTTCTATCATTTTTCAAAAACTTTTTAAACTTTTTAACAAATAGGGCATCAAGGTCTGGGTCATCGGTCTCTTGTTCAGAGTCATTCTCATGCTCCATAAGAGACTTCAAAGCCATTCCTTTAGCTTTCTTTGTTTTTCTGAGATTGGCTTCAAAGGTTTGCATGTTGCCAACTAACTGATCAACTTTAATTGAATCCAAATCGCTGGACTCCTCAATAGCAACAACTTTTGGGTCAAATCTTTCAGGAAGTGATCTAAGAATCTTTTTAACAATTTTATGTTCAGGAATGACTTCTCCTAAGTAGAAAGTAGAATTCACAATAGCAGACAACTTATCTTTGAAATCATCAAAAACTTCAATTTCATCCATTTTCAGATTCTCAAACGCAGTAGTTAAATTCTGAAGTTTGGATTGCTTAACTTTGAGAGTATCTTCATGAACAGTTTCTAATATATCCCATGCTTCCTTAGCAGTTTTGCAAATAGATATCCGACGAAATTCAGCAGGAGAAACACCATTAAATATTGAATTTAAAGCTCTACCATTAAAATTGAAGGTTTGTTTATCCTCCTTGGACCATTGAGGCATGGGTTTTTCAATGACTTTGTTGTCATCAGTGGTAATAGTAGGCATGGTGTAACAAAAAACAACAGAATTCCAGACATCCACATCTATGGATTGGAGGAAGGCAGTCATTCGAACTTTCCAATAATCATAGTTCGATCCATCTAAGAGTGGGGGTTTGGAAATAGAAGATCCATCTCTAAAAATATCCATATTAGAAATCTGTGTAGATCTTCACACAATAACTTAGTGTGAATCAGCTCTGATACCAAATGAAAATTCCTGGAGGGTCTATGAACACAATCCTAACAGAAAGTAAACTAAATCCCAGCACAGATATGAATATGGAAATAAAGACCTAAGTTAATCAATCAAACAATCAAGAAGATAGACACACGATTTTTTACGTGGAAAACCCTGGGTAGGGAAAAAACCACGGGACCTAGCACCGGTCCAGAAAGATCAAGCACTATGAAATCAAAGGTTACAAGATAAACTCACTCCCCTTTACAGTTGATCACAACCTAAGGACCAAAGCGATTCTTGCCGACGAACGCGCCGTTCACCTTCTCCAGCACTTCAATCTCCACGCCTTAAGCAAGACGAATTGGATGGGACATGAATGAAAAATCTCCAGAGAATAAAGCTTCAGCACATGACTTTGACACACAATCTTTCTGGAGGAAGATAATCTCTCTTATGGTACTCTAGGGTTTAGATCTGAGAGAGGTGTGTGTTTATGAAGGGTTTAAACCCTTAAATAGGCTTCTGCACTCGTATGGGAAAGTTTTGTTGTAATGAGATTGAAAGAATAGAGTTTTAGAAAGAGGTGGCTAAAAAATAGCTGTGACTCGCCGCTGGCCGATCGATCGGACTGTCATATAACTGGGATAAAATTCTGGCCGATCGATCGGGCTGCACGTCCGATCGATCGGACTGACTTTTAACTGAGAGCATTTTATGGGCGATCGATCGGTCTGTCTTTTTGTTGAAAACGCCATGTTTCCTGATGCTTTGGAATTCTTCTTCAAACCAAGATGGTCCATCTAAGAAATAAAAATTACATTAAATCCCCATGTTTTGTCCACCCAATGAATGAGCCAACACTAAAAAATACTAACAGATTCTGCTCTAGAGATGGTTATGGATTGTCTCTTCAGGGTTGTTTGTTTGTGTGCCAAAGCTGGTAAGTTTAGTTTCAGCTTGTTCTGTTGAACATTGCTGAGTCTTGTGAGAACATGGCCTTCCATCTTTACCTATGGTGCCATCAGTACTACTACTCTTCTTTTGTGAGAACATTGCCTTGCATCTTCACCTATGCTGCCATCAGTACTACTCCTATTCTTTTGTGAGAACTTTACCTATGCTGCCATCAGCACTACTATTCTTTTGCGATAACATTACTGAATTTTGTGAGAACATTGCCTTCCATCTTTACCTATGCTGCCACAATGGAGGCTCTACACATGATGGAGTATCAGACTTGGTCTCTTCCAGTTGGAAAGAATTCTTTCATGGTTGATGATTATCACATCCTGTACTGAATAAGATTATGAAACCTTTACGAGGACAATATGTTAGAGTCAGAGACGTACATGAGGTGCCATTCCTGCCAAGCCTAGAAGACAGAGCTACGAGTTTGTAGATCGAGAAACTATTTCTTTTGGAATATGTATTATATAGAGAGGAAAAGGTTTTGTTTTCTTGAATAAAAATGAAAATCTTTAAATGTGGATCATGGTTCATTGCACAAACTCTTCATCCGGTGGACCCTGGACGAACTTTCAAAAAATCTTCCCAATAGGAGGAACCTAGTCATACATATGGAAATCTGCAGTAGATAGTTAAGAAAGAAATCCAGCCATATACCTCACCACAGAGGAAAGAATTTCAAATACAAGATAACTTGGATCTTCTACTCCTGTTTGAGGGCAAGGTATATCTATGATGGGGCTTATCTCGTAGATTCTCTGTATTAGCTCTGTGGTTGCCACCTTTACAAACTCAAGATCAACTGATGGTTTTGCATATCCATTTCCTTGAGCTAAGTGTCATAATCCTTTTGGTTCTTGTAAGCTATCATATAACTGCTTTAGTAAAAAAAAAATAGATAAGAACACATGAAGACATTATAATAGTAAAAAATATATCAAAAGACAAATAAATGCCTTTAGATTAAAAAAAACAAATTTAGAAACTATCATAGTCAAACAATATATCGAAAGATAAAATAAAAAGATTAATAACTCATGTAACTGTGCCCTCACAACTCTTAACGAAACTATTTGCCATATGTTTGATATGGCTTTTGTTTTATTGATTTTTATAGTTTTTGGTGTTGCAACTACCATTAGGGCATTATAATTATTATTGTTATTTTTTGTATATTATTGCATGGGCTAAGAAGGAACACACATAGTTAGAAAGTTGCTTTGCCCGTTGATACTGTTTCCTTGAGTAAGGGTTGCTAATCTGTTCCTCTAGATTTTTGACAGGCAATGTGCCCTATTCTACTTGTAGGAGTGTGTACCCATCTTTTACTTACAGGGATCTTACACTTGAATAATCTCTTTCTTCTTTTTAATTTATTTCGATTTTTCTATGGTTTGAAACTGTTAACTGCTTTCCAGAGGAATTTTTTTTTCTTTTCTTTTTGAAAGTTCTTCCAGAGGAATTTTATGATCCTCATGCCATGGTATCCTATGTTTTGAGAATTTCTTGGGATATATCAAATTGGAAAGCTCATACTGTTGTTGGATTGCACACGCTATTAACTCGTGCAACTTAGAATATGACAAAGTTCCTTTGAAATAGAACAGTTGTGATCTATTGAATTGTTTACATGTTTATTTAACATTATGCATGCTGATTAATAAGGTGAATGAGTTCGGCATTTTATTAATTGTCTTTTTTCAGGTAGTTAAATTTTCATATCTAACACCAACCAACCAATAGAAAGGAAAATCATCAATCATGAGCAACCTCAAACTGGGTGTGGAGGTTGTTAGTGCTCACAACCTCATGCCCAGAGATGGCCAAGAGTCTTCCAACCATTTCGTTGAGCTCCACTTTGATGGACAAAGGTTTCGTAGCACCGTCAAAGCAAAAGATCTCAACCCTGTCTGGAATGAGAACTTCTACTTCAACATATCTGACCCAAGCTCTCTCTTCGACCTCCATCTTGATGCCTATGTCTACAGTGACATCAAAGTCAAAGGTACCCGTTCTAGATCCGTCATTGGAAAGGTCCGCCTAACTGAAAGATCATTCGTCGTCCCACATGCCGATGCAGTCGTCGTCCACTACCCTTTAGAGAAGCATGGCATGTTCTCGCGTGTGAAAGGAGAACTGGCCCTCAGTGTCTATCTGACTGATGAACCTACTTTGAAGTCCTTCTCAAACCTGACTCCAGCAATTGGTCTGTCCACGAGATGGGACCTACTTGCAAGCCAGACCACCCGACCTCAGCTTCATGTCTCAAATCCAACTCCAACCACACCCCCTGTGTCCAATGATAGAGCCGAGTCAAGCTGCACCAACCAGAACCAGCAGCATTCTTCGATGACAATGCCTCAAGAGCTGGTGAAGTATTCAGGTCATGGGATAAAATCTGTGCCACCAAAGACCATTCAAATGTACCCAGCATCATCACAGGAGCCTGTTGACTATACAGTTAAAGAGATAAGCCCTTATCTCGGGAGAGGACAGGTTGTTAGGGGAGGTTTCATGAGACTTGCTGACAAGCCTGCTAGTACCTTTGACCTTGAAAAGCAGATGCAGTACCTTTTTGTACGTGTCGTTAAGGCACGTTTGCTCCCTGCAATGAAAGAAATTCCTTGGAGGCTTGATCCTTTTGTTGAAGTGAGGGTGGGAAATTACAGACGGACCACAAAACACTTTGATAAGCAGCAGCAAGATCCTGTCTGGAATGAGGTGTTTGCCTTCCCCAGGGACCAGATGCAAAGTTCAGTCCTTGAAGTTGTGGTCAAGGACAAGGTCCACATTAAAGATGATGAACCTGTGGGCATTGTTAGGTTTGAACTCAATAGAATTCCTACACTCGCTCCAGTGGAGAGTCCCCTAGCACCGGAATGGCATCGACTTGAGGGCAAGAAGGTCGGGGGGAAGACGAAAGGTGAAGTGATGCTTGCTGTCTGGATGGGAGTGCCGACTGATGAGGTCTCAGATTCTACTGCTGCACTTGTAGATGCCTCTACAGCCTCTTACATAAGATCAATGGTCTACTTTTCCCCACTCTTATGGTACATGCGTGTGGAAATCATAGAGGCAGAGCACATAGTTGTAGCTGAAAAGAGCCGAATCCCCGAAGTCTATGTGACGGCACAGATAGGCCACCAGTTTTTGAGAACAAAGGCTGTTCACGCCCCAACATTTAACCCTCTATGGAATGAAGATCTGTTACTCGTTGTTGCTGAGCCTTTTGAAGATCATCTGATTCTTTCAGTTGAGGATCGCGAGGAACCCCATAGGGGCGAGGTAATTGGACGGGTTGTTATACCACTCAGTTCCATTGAGAAGCGTGCTGACGACCGGATGATCAAGACACAGTGGTGCCAGCTTGAGATGCCAGTTGCTGCTGTCGATGTTGATCAGTTGAAAGAAGATAAGTTGCCTGGCAGGCTTCATATCCGTCTCTGCCTAGAGGGTGGCTACCACGTGATGGATGTGAAAACAGCCTACAGCAGTGACCTACGTCCCTCTGCGAAGGAGCTCTGTAAACCGCCAATCGGTGTCTTGGAGCTTGGCATCCTGAGTGCGAACGGGCTTCCCCCAATGAAAATAAGGGATGGGAGAGGTACAGCTGATCCATTCTGTGTAGCAAAATATGGGCATAAATGGGTGCGAACGCGTACCATTGTCAGCACCCACAGCCCCAAGTTCAATGAGCAGCACACTTGGGAGGTGTACGATTCGGGAACAGTCATCACGGTAGGTGTATTTGACAATGGCCAAATTGGTTCCAATACCACCAGCAACAACAAGGATATGAAGATTGGCAAGGTACGGATACGTCTCTCTACACTTGAACCAGGCCGACTGTATGCACATTCATATCCATTATTGGCCCTACACCCTTCTGGCGTCAAGAAGATGGGGGAGCTGCATCTGGAAATAAAATTCTCATGCACATCATTGGTGAACATGATGTGTACATATTCACGCACGTTACTCCCAAAAATGCATTACATAAGGCCCTTGAAAGTGACACAGATAGACACGCTGCGCTACCAAGCGGTCAACATCATGGCAGCTCGGCTGAGTCGAGCAGAGCCACCTCTGCGGAAGGAGGTGTTGGAATACATGTCTGATGGCAACTCGCTCATGTGGAGTTGGCGTAGGAGCAAGGCAAACTTCTTCCGCTTGGTGGCGGTGTTCTCTGGGTTAATCGCTGTGGGTAAATGGTTTGGAGATGTGTGTACGTGGAAGAACCCTGCGAAAACAATGGTCATCCATTTTCTGTTCATCATGCTCGTGTACTTCCGTCAATTCATACTGCCAATGTTGTTTTTATATATGTTTTTTTTGGGGATATGGAATTACAGGTATCGGCCATGTTATCCCCCACACACAGACACAAAGATCTCTCTTGCAGAGACAATGCATCCTGATGAGCTTGATGAAGAGTTTGACTCATTCCCGACAACTAGAAGCCCAGATGTTTTGCGCCTGAGGTATGATCAGCTGCGTATTGTGGCTGGTAGGTTACAAACAGTGGTGGGTGATGTGGCGACACAAGGGGAGCGAGTCCTATCACTGCTCAGCTGGAGAGATCCAGTTGCTACAGCAATATTCTTGATATTCTGCTTTGTGTCTGCATTGGTGCTATTTGTTATTCCCTACCAGGTCATTATTGTTGTGGTAGGCTTTTATAAGATGCGGCACCCATGGTTCCGACAGAGGCAACCATCTGTGCCGCTTAGTTTCTTCTGGCGTCTGCCTTCAAAGATTGACAATATGCTGTAAATAGCACCGGTGAATTACCAGAGGTGTCACACCACGGGCCTGTTGGTTTCAGAATTTCTTCATCCGTGGAGAATTTAATGCATCATTCTGTCAGGATTATAATCCTATTATAATTGGTATTGGCAAATTTAATATTGAGTATTGGACAAAACCTGGGATTTATTTATGATTGTAATTTTAGTGGAATTGCTCAAGGAAGATTGTTACAAGATCTGTACTGTAGAGTTTCATATTGCCATCACACGTTTTGTTGCCATGTCATCACCTGACCAGCCATCACATGGGAATTTTGATCTTTCATGATGACATCAACAAGAGATGGTAATAGTTAACAAGAAAGGAGGAGGACTTGCATGTGTCATTACATAAGCACCATGGGCACTTAAAAGGTTCTTTCCACCGAACATGGGCACTTATATTTTCACATGATGACATTAGCCACAGGATTTACATGGGAGTTTCTTATTGTGAGCTCATGTGTACTATCATATGTGAACTCATGGAGAGTTTTGTCATAATGTCTTGAGAAATACAAAAGTCAAGAAAACACAGCATGGCCTTGTTTCGTTTATATGTTTAAGTATGCTGCCATGGGATCCGTGCAACAACAGAATGGATAATCGCTCGAGCCATCTCTGGGCGCTCGAGCGGACGAGTGGCAGTAAGCCATCCGCTTGAGAGCACATTTATGCGCTTGAGCGACCAATGCGCCAAAAAAGCCCAATTTAAGTAGGAAACTGTCTTCTAATTGTTTCAACTTACTTCCTTGAATCCTACTTGCTCTACAAGCATTGAGGCACGAATTAAAGTCTATATATTGCCTTCCTCTCTCAACTTTAGAACACCACTCTCCCATCATAAAGCCTAGAGATCTACTGAGAGATTATTTTCCTCTCCAAAGTTTCAAGTTGATGTGCTGAAGTTTAAGTCTTTGGATGTTCTTCTTGCTACTTTTCTGTAGTAGATTCATCTTGAAAAGACATTCAAGGTGGTTGGTTCAAGGGCAGTGAAGGTGCACGGTGAGCAGTCGACAAGATCAAAGAAGTCCTTAGGTTGAGTCAACAATTGGAAAGGGTTGTAAGTATCTCTTATAACTTTCGTTTCAAATAGTACTTGGTTGTCTGTTGGCCTAGACGGTAAGGCCCGTAGTTTTTTCCCGAGTAGGGTTTTCTACGTAAAAATCGTTTGTCCTTCTCTCCTTGTGGTTTGATTGTTGTTAATTTGGGTTAGGTCTAATTATTAATTTAAACACGTGAGATTGATATTTAATAGAGATTTGGTTATTGGGACCTCAGCTTGTATCAAGGCTGGAATTATCACATTCTCTTCCGTGCAAAGTTAGTATTTTCTTGGTTTGAAGTTAATACACTTGGGATGTTGAGAACTAAAAATAATCTCTTATACTCGTACTTGTTTGGAAACCAATAGATCCAAAGGGAGCCTTAAGGGTGTGTTTAGATGTAGGTCACATTGCCAATCTGATGTTCATTTGGGGAAAACAGATATATGTTTATTCAGCCTTTTTTTGTTGAGCGACACAAAATGGATGCACAATAGGCTGCGATAAATGTTTCACGGTCTGATCAAGTAACACTGCCAATGGTGTGATACAAATCACTGTAAGCTATATTGATTTTGAGCTTAAGACAGGTATCATCCGGTAAGTGTTTTTTCCCCCTTTTTTTCTGTATACCAAATTCTCCTTTATATTGTGAGGTTAACATTATTTGATCCAACTGCTTGGTCCTCTGTATCCCTCTCTCTACCTTGTTATTAGAATGTTATGATGCACAGATATGGCATGGATATGGTAAGGACACGCCATAAACACAGCAGGGACACGAATTTAACACAAAAAAAGTGAAGTATAGGATACGATATGACACGATACGTTACTCATTTTGAAGCATCTGTACATCATAGTTAGAATGGATCAGGTGGCCTCCGAAGGAAAGAGTCTATGAAATTAATCTATGCACCCTAGTTTATGTGGTCCATCTAGGTGGGTGTCTATGGTAGAATAAGGCTATTTAAAAGTTAATGATATTAGAGGTTGCCAAAGTATCACTTCAATTCAATCGGATGATCTTGACCCTTGATTTTTGGGCTTTAAATTTCTAATGACTTGGAAGTGCAATTTCTATTGCTATTCAATCCAGTGGTGGTTAACAGTAAATTTTGTTTCAAATTGGCGAGTGCCAATTCCCTGGAGTGTAGTAGTTCTTTCGCATCAATCTTTGGGCCTAATTATACAATTAGTATGGAATTTTACTTTTCTAAGAGAAAAATCTAGAAGTCTTCACGTAAATGCATTATAGATATGTATAGATTTGCATATATAGAAGTAATCCTTGTTGAAAAGCATTTATGTTGCCTCATACCAAGATTTTCATTTGAGGGGGCGGACGATGGTTAGTAGAAAAACTCTTCGTTAAAAAAAAAATTCCTTCTTTTGGTAAGGTTAGTATAAAGTACTCACACTCTCAGTCTATTTTGTAAAGGAATCCTACTCACAACTAAGATATTAGAATGTCCCTAGAATGGCAAGACTTACATACCACATAAAGTATAATATGCAAATATCAAAAAAAAAAAAAAAAAGAAAAAGAATTTAACAGGTAATTAGAATAAGTATAAATTGATTATACTCCTAGCAACCTGGAAATTAACCATACTCAATTTAAAAAGCTCAACATTAATCAAAGCATCAATAATTCAAAGTTCACGTATAATTAATTAAAAATTCTCATCTCAAATTCAGAAAAGATTGAAACTATCAAACTCATCCATGTATAACTCTAAAATACAACTGTCATAACTTGTGCATTGTGCAGAGAACAAAACCAATCTTGTGAGCAATTTTAAAAGGTCTTAAAATACCCTTTTAAAATTCCTTGAATTTCATTCTTTGTGCATTTGGTTGGAATCTTAAATGCTCAATTAAGAGGAGGGACTTGATTTCCATTCTCTATGCATTTTGGTTTGGGCGATTGGTGAATCGATTTTTTTTTTTTGTGGTAAAGCCTCCATTATCCAGACAAGAAAAGACGAGGGTCATATCAAAAGTACATAAATTCAGAACTCCCTCCTTTAAAAAAAAAGGGCATTTGGTCGGAGGTCCCTCAACTTTGATTTTTATTTCAAACGGTCCACATTCTTTTTCCGTAGAGCCAAATGTCATTTTTCAAGTTTTAAATAGTTAAAAAGTCCAAGGTGCCCCTCTTAATAGACTCTGTGCGGTATATAAAAAAGGAAAACTGATTTCGTTAAGAGTTTTATTTGGAGAAAAAAAAAAGGGAGAAAATCGGTCAATTTCGCGAAGATTATTTGACGACACATATCAAGGATTATGACAAATAAGAAAAAGAAAAGGGGGGAAACTGATTCAATGAAGGAGAAACCATCTAGAAAATTTATACGTGAAACTGGGCAAAACTCAAATAAATTTATCTGAGAATGGGAAATCATCTAAAAAATTTGAACATGGGACTGGGCAAAACTTAGATAAATTTTTTTCAAATTCGGAGAAATTTGTTCCAAACGCAGATAATTTTGGTCTAAATTCAGATAAATTTGTTCGAAACTCAGAAAAATTTGTTTGAAACTCAGAAAAATTGTTCAAAACTCAGATAAATTTGACTGATTTTTGCCAAAAGTTCAGATAAATTTATCTGAGTTTGAAACAAAACCTTTTGAAAAAAAACTAAGATAAACTTATATATCTTTTCGAAGAAACTCACAATAAAAAAAAAAAAAGAATATATAGTAGCCACATGAGAAAGAAAACTACATAAGATCATAGAAACTCTCATGCACGACTAGAACAAACCCATTAAAAGGAGTCAATACTGAATCTTGTGTGGGGTAAATATCAGTTCAATACTTCTGATATGTCTTGGTGCAATTCTTCCCATATGTCTTGTAGGGCAACGATCATAGAAACTCTCACGTACTCCTCAACAATGAAGTGGGGCAAAGATCGGTTGGAAAAAAATAGGTTGATGATCAGATCTTAGGGCATAGTTATTTGATGATTGGAAAGAAAATCCATAAAAGATTCTACAAGTAGTGCCGCTGCAGCGAATTATACATTGGTGTAGGAGGCTTGGAATCGTTCCCTCCCATTTGAATTTTAAAACTTGATATATTTCATCTCATTTGAATTTCAAAACTTGATCCAAAACTAGGAAATAAAATCTGTTAGACAGCTTGATGCGCTCAAAGGGGCACATCAACCATTAAATATCATGTTAAGGAGCTTAAAATTAGGGATTAAATGCGTGACACAACTTCAAATGGTTAGAACGGCAAAATCAGTTATGCAAATGTATGATTTGGCATACTTAAGGACCTCCGCCTGCAATAAGTCTAGCACATGGACTAAATGCTTTAACCGAAAAT
Organism: Camphora micrantha; assembly: GCA_003546025.1. NCBI lineage: Eukaryota > Viridiplantae > Streptophyta > Magnoliopsida > Laurales > Lauraceae > Camphora > Camphora micrantha. Next base: position 6,837,587 of record QPKB01000009.1, on the reverse strand, counting down.
CCTGTGGATTAGAGGCCTTAAAAGACAGTATTTAGAGACATTTGGCTAATTTACCCCCAAAAAAAGTCTAATAGCAACCTTAGTTCTCCACTAAATGACAAGAAAAAAAAATTCATCTCTTTACACAAAAAGTCAAAAAGATCATCTATCAAGCCGCTAAAAACAAAAGACAATCATTACCCCTAATATTTTATTCTCTATCTTGATTTGATGCTTCACATCACTTCAATTTAATTCACCACTCATCCAAACACAAAAAGAGATAACTTTTGGAGAACTTAAAATTGCTCTATGAATTCTTAGAATTCTGATAAAGAAATAGGCCTTAAATATCATAGTCTAACCAAAGTAGTGAAACGGGGACTTTTTCAATTTCCTCCACCTTAATTCTACTTTGGACTAGTCTGGACGGACCTCACTTGGATTCGACCCGACCACTGTAGTGGCGGACCCAGGATTTTGATTTGAAGGGGGCTGACGATGGTCAAAAGTCAATTTCCTACTCAACTCAAATGTTTATAAATAAAAAAAAATCCAATGTTTACAAAAATACACCATAAATTTAAAAATTATATAGAAAGAATAATTTCAGAATTCTACATAATATCATTCACATGATTACTTAATTTGCATAATAAATTAAAACCATTCAAATGATCACTTAATTTCTGTTGATTTGAGGACGACTTTTTGAGAGAGAGGGAGAGCGGATTTATGCCATTTCTTTGAAGTTGAAGAAAGGGAGGGGGGCTTGATGGGTGTCTTAAGTGGGGGCTGGGCCAAAAGGGCCTAATAACCCTTGTGGGCCTTTTCAGTTTGGGTGGAGTGCTAAAGCCCCCGGACCCTTCTATGACAGTCCGCCCCCCGACCAGTGTGGCTCCAAGAAATATTATTGGATTGCCCGCCAACACTTCCGATAAACATGTTGAGTTAAGAAGTTAGGATTTTCATTTTTTAAAAAAAAAAAGTATGAATGTGATGCTGGGATCCCAATGGTGTCAATGGAGCATTGTTAACAGGAAAAAAAAAAAAAAATGTTGACTTTGGACGGCAGCATTGTTATAGGAAAATTTTTGTCTTGTGCGCTAGAACCAAAGGAGAGTCTCGTTCCCTTGTGCGGCTCTTATAACAGTCACCGGAACTCAACTGTAGGGTGGACCATTTAAGATAAATGTCATGCCCTCCCCTTTCATGTCATATTATTAAATTTTAGATCAATAAAAGTAGATCTCACTATAAGATTGAGCACGTAAATGAAAATGTGATTAACAGTGTGACCAGCTTGAAGAGTCACACAACTGGCTGGTTTTTCTTTTCAATGCCTTCTAAGTAAAAAGAACTATGTTTCCTTGGGCTAAAAATTTAGAAAGATAATAGAGTATAAATAACTTTTTTTTGCATGGTTATCTCATTATACACTATCCAATTAGGTGGGCTTATTCTTAATGCACCACTAACTGAAGATAGCAGCCATTTGATCCTGGCCATAGATAGAATATAATAGCCTTCTGTTGGGCCTACCCCACCAAGATAGCAGCCATTTGATCCTGGCCATAGATAGACGTACGCACGTAGCACAAACTTCCATGGCATTTGAGATTGATGGTATATGTGGGGCACATCCCATTGCTCATTCAACCAGATCCCGTGTCTTTCAAAGGGCCATTTGTGAGAACTTGGTTTAGGTGACATTTTAACTATAGGGCGTAGCGTGTCAACCGCTTGCTTCAAATGGAGAGTCTACTCATTTCTCACATCGAAAATGTCTAAGTCTTGATCATGGGCATATAAGTTAAATTTTTAATACCGTGAGGCCCCAGAAACCGTAAGAACTCTCAAAGGGTTAAGTGTGCTCGATGGGTGACCTTGTAGGAAGTCGTTGCGTGGCTATATCCTGAGAATTCTGCGCATGTGGGTCAAAGCGGACAATTTCATTCTGAATTGTTGTGGATAGTAACATCATCAATCAAAAACAAATATTTTTCGCCTATGGATGGCACAGCCCATATCGGAGCCCACAGGCCATTCTGGGCCAGGCCCTGCCACCCACCGTCCCACAAGGGGTGGGCCGTGCCGGCCAAAGTTTAAACAATAAACACCCCTGGGTCAGATTATCTTTATCGTTGAGAAGATTGGGAAGTGGGAAGTCTGTTTTCATGGATTTAACCACGTTCAAAGTCCGCGATCGCTGTCCAAGGAGCTTCTGTTTATATGTCTGACTCTATGAACTATGAAAACACGCAGAAGCAGCATTTCTGAGCAATCAGAGTGGAGAGGAAGTTAGTGATTTTCAGCTCAAGAAGGTAAACAGATTTTATAATTTCTTTGCAAGCTTAGCTTTCTATGATGTTGTTTTTTGGTGATTTCTAGGTGAGATTGGTCATCTGAAACAGAAACTTCTGCTTTCTCCTTTTCTTTTATTGATCTCTTGCTTTTTTGAAAGATGGAAAAAGATTGGTGCATTTATGAGCTCTTTGTGCAATGGGAGGTGAAAAAATAGGAAGAATGCTGCAGGCTAGAGGTTAGAATAGCTTCATCTGGTGAAATCGTCTTTTTTTTTTTTTTTTTTGGATTTAATTTTCTCTAACTTTTTGTGTTTTGAGAAAAGAGCAATCTGGTAAAAGATTTTCATTTTTTTTTTTTTTTTTTTTTTTGTTCTTACTTTTCTTCTTTCTTTTTTTTTTTTTTTTTTTCTTTTTTTTTTTATCTGGAGTTGGCAGGAGTTTGAGCTTAGGCTATGAAGAATTGGAAAGTTCTCTCCTGTGCATTGCACATCCAAAGAGTTTCAGTGGGACCCACCTCTGAATTTCAGAGTAAGAAAGATGGGAAGAGGGAGATGCAAATAAAGTGAAAGTTAATAGAGAAACTGACGCATCATGAGATCATTGAGACTCACACATGAACTCTGTACTCATGCAAGATCATAGCATAGCAGTTTTTCCATTAGAAGGAAGGGTCTGAAAAAATAGAGAAGCAGTTTATTTAATAGGAACATTAGTCAATTTCAAATATTGCTTATAACCAGGCTCAAAATACCAGCCAGCAGCTGAGTTATCAGCCGTATCCACTATGCTATTTTAAAAATAGAAGTGCAATAGTGGCCGATAGTGGCCGCTACATAGCATATTTTGAAAAATACATTTTCATGAACCACTTGAGAAATGCTTACAACTTTTACATCTATGTTCCCATAGATAAATGCGAAATGGTCTGATTTTTTTTTTCTATTTCTTTTTTGGATTTTTTGGAGATTTTCAGAAGAAATATATTTTTCCTCAAATTGGGCAAATGGAATCACATCCCAAAACATTCTAACTCATAAATTATTGTTTTATGCCTTGTTCAATTTGCTCTAGTAGCTAATTGTTGCCAATCTCCTGTTTCTATCTTTCTCTCCTGTTTTTTGTTTTGGTGTTTTGGGGGCTGCTGTTTATGCCTTGTTCAATGCATAGCCATTGTTTTGCAGCCAAGTTTCTTTAGCGTTATATTCATTACTCTTCTTTCAATACATTTCAGATTTTAGCGTAAAAAAAAACGCTTGTAGATCTATATTTTCCAAAGATTAATTCCAAATGGTTTGAGCTTTTTATTTTATTTTCATTTTTGTGCCATCAAATTTTGAGGATTTCCATAAAAAAAAATCCTCAAAGGGGGCCACCCAAATCACATCCTAGCGCATTCTAATTTGTAGATCTATATTTTTCATAGATCAATACCAAAAGTTTAAACTTTTTTTATTTTATTCCCTTATTTGGTCATTTTGTTCTGGGCTCTTGGAGATTTTTTTCAGTATCATGGCTCAGTCTTATAATGATACCGGACCTCTGTGCAATGACGGTCCGCTATCCCCATCTTAGTTGCTACATATAGAAATAGAATAATCTACTTAAAATATATAGGTTGTTCACTTTACCATGCACATACAGTAATTAAAATGGTCTATTTCATTGTGAGTACATTAATATAGAGGTTGCCCCCTTTTCACTGAAGGTTGTTAAAGATTGAAAAAAGGGATTAAATGATTCTGGACAAGAGCTGCTTCTGGATTGTCTCTCAATAGATGTTTGTTCGTGTGCCAAAGAGAACTAGTAAGTCCATTTTCTGTTTACTTAAATTATATAGTGAATTTTTTTGAAAACATGGCCTGTAATCTATTCTTTACTGCCAAAACTGCTTTCCTTTTTTATTTTCCCATCTGAGCTCTTTGGCATGGGATTCAAGTACATTATGTAGATTTCTGGATGTAAGGAGTGAGTGAGTTAAATTATAGGCAGTTCATTTTACCATATAATATTTGTAATTTGAAAGGATTAATTCAACATGAGTGTAATTGTTTCAGGTTACCCTTTAAGGTTGTTTAGAGTGTAGAAAGGATTATATGATTCCGCTCTAGAGCTGGTTATGGATTGTCTCGTCAGACTTGGTTGTTTGTGTGCCTAAGCTGGTAAGTTTAGTTTCTGTTTGTTCTGTTGAACATGGCTGAATTTTGTGAGAACATGGCCTTCTATCTTTACCCATGCTGACATCGGTACTACTACTACTCTTCTGTGAGAACATTGCTGAATATTGTGAGAACATGGCCTTCCATCTTTACCTATGCTGCCCTAATGGAGGCTCAACATATGGTGGAGTATCAGACTGGGTCTCTTCCAGTTGGAAAGAATTCATTGATGGTTGATGATCATCACAAAACCTGTACTGAATAAGATTATGGAACCTATAATGGTCAAAAAATATATCAAAAGACAAATAAATGCCTTGTGGATGAACAGAAGTAAAAAAAAAACACATTTTGACACTATAATGGTCAAACAATATATCGAAAGATAAACTAAAAGGATTAATAACTCATGTAACTATGCCCTCACGACTCTTAACGAAACTGTCTGATCACCTTTTCCTTCTCTCATCAGCATCAGAGGCAGAGCCGCAGAGGCAAAGAATCTGTTCTAGTGGCACTTTGGAGGAACTGTTGATGATAGACTTGGCAGGGATGGACTGATCCTAGCCACTTGCTAATTAGTCAGGCAATATCAACCCTTCATTCCAATCATCTGGTTCATTTTTCTCAGCTGTTTGTGTGTGACAAGTGATCCGAACCCTTGACTCTATTTTTTTTTTTTGGTCTTGATGAGTGCCAGGCCAAATTTTTTATCCAAACAACATGTTGGATCTGAATTGTGTTTTTTTTTTCTTTTTAACTCTAATTAATTGTTTTACAACTGGTTAATCTCACAGTGGACGTAACTCTAAAGTCACGTTTGATAATCAAATTTTTAGGACCGATTTTTCACCTAGTCACGGAAAACTCACATTTGGGAATTGTAAGTGGTTGAGGATTTGGCCTAATCAAAATCCTCATGTTTAGGATTTTCAAGTCCAACCTCCTCTTACAGGATTTGAAAATTCTCAATTTTTTAGATTTACCCATTGATCCTATTTATTTATTTTATTTATACATATCGAAACGTACCGAGAAATAAATGCCATGTGTTTGATATGTCTTTTGTTTTATTGAGTATTATAGTTTTTGGTGTTGTTATTACCATTGTGACATTATAACTAATATATATATATATATATATATATATATTTTTTTTTTTTTCTTATTGCATGGGCAAAGAAGGAACATACATATTTAGCAAGTTGCTTTGCCTGTTGACACTATTTCCTTAACAAAATAAGGGTTGCTAATCTATTCCTCTAGATTTTTGCCAGGCAATGTGTGACCTATTCTACTTGCAGGGATCTTACACTTGAATAATTTCTTTGTTTTTTTTTTTTTTTAATTTATTTTGATTTTTCTATGGTTAGCAATTGTTAATTGCTTTCCAGAAGTTTTTTTTTCTCTTTTCTTTTTGAAAGTTCTTCTAGAGGAATTTTATGATCCTCATTCCATGGTATGGGATATATTTGTTGAAAGTTGAAAGTCGGTGGGCCTTCCAGATGGAATTTCAAAAACTTTGATCCTCTTAATGCAGGGATCAGATAGCCAAAAGGCCAAGAACCCATCCCAAGTTCTCAAACCCTAATCTTATGTGTATTAAGATCCTAGATCTTTATCTGGAAGACTAATCTAAACAATCAAAGAAACTATCTAGATCTACAAACATGGCCAGAAGATCTATACCTGAAGAGCTTTGGTATGCTCAAATCGAGACTTTGATGTTTGTTTATGCAAAACCCTTTCGCAAACACAATCTCTTGGACATCGTAATCTTCCACGCTATTACCCAATCGCAGAGAACTTCTCAAAGAGAATGGTGAGATCTCAATTGAGAAAATTTTCTCAATGCACTCAAGTAGAGAAACCAGAGGAGAAAAGAGAGGGGAGGAAGAGACCACAAAAACAGTCAACAACCTTGGACGTCCAGCCCTAGTCCTCTTTATAAATTTTTGGAACTTCCTCTCCAAGTTCTTTAGCTCTAAGAAGTCCTACTCCTCTTTCCCTTATTAGTCCTTATTTGAAAATAACTTTGTCTCTCTTAGGGCTAGCATGGGGACCACTAGGGATTCCTTGGGTCTACCTCCAACTAAAGTATCTGGATCCCACATCTCATGTAAGTTCTTGACTCACAGTTAATTGCAGATAACTACACTATATAAATGCAATTGCACTCCAATCCTAGGAATTTTACAACAAGACCCTAAACTTTTCAATTACTGCAAGCAGGTCCCGCCATCAATTATATCCATGGATCCATTGGAATTAAACTGTCTAACCAAAGCGGATTCACCTCTTGTTATTCTTATGACCCAATTAATCACATTGATCATCAATACCATTTGATTAACTCTTAATCAGAACAGGTGCGCACTTACCAACGATAAATCCCATTAATCAGCACAAGGGGATATTTCTCTTAATGATGACAGATTTCATCTTGAGAATATATTTTTTTCCACAGTTCCACAATCATCTACCCAAGATACTGAGGTGTCGACCTACAGTTAGCTTCACTCATTGGTAAGTTAAAGTAAATGCATTGTAGAAACTTGAATCCATTACTTTCTTAGGATTGAGAGCATATTGCTTGGAAATTATGAGAACATTCCTTCATTAGAGACGGTATTTTATATAAGGTGCTACTCGTGGTACTTCAGTACATCCAATGTACTAGCACAACAATCCAAAGTCTTCCACTTTGATGGTCGAGATAAACCATACTATCTCATAGTAATTATAGTTCTACAACCTTTTCATATGAGATGGTCAATCTCATCACAAGCTATAAAACACTTCAAGTATAAGAATTGTAATCTTCGTCTCCTGCATATGAGACACACATGGATCACATTTAATATACTTAAGGGCTCATGTTCATCTCATGAACATCCATGTCATTTTGTATCGATAATGTGCAACCATAAATCAAATCTCATTCATCTCATGAATAAATGCACGAAATTATATATCAATTAAGATAATAAATGAAATTATTTACATCATCCACTGGATTGATGACATACAATTTAACAATATCAAATTGGAAACCTCATATTGTTATTGGATTACACACATACCATAAACTCATGCTATTTAGAATATAACAAAGTTCCTTTGAAATACAGCAGTTATGATGTGTTGAACTGTTTACATGTTTGTTTATTTTTAATTTTAACATTATGCATGCTGATTAATAAGATGAATTTTAACATTTACTTTCCTTTTTCAGGTAGTTAAATTTTCATATCTAACACCAACCAACCAATAGAAAGGAAAACCATCAATCATGAGCAGCCTCAAACTAGGTGTGGAGGTTGTTAGTGCTCACAACCTCAAGCCCAAAGATGGCCAAGGCTCTGATTGATTCAGGGCGCAGCGAATCAACCACTTTGTTTAACTCAACTTCTATGGACAATGTATTCTGTGCAAAATCTTCAATAAATTGAAAGAATTCATGAATGCTCCTCTTGGCTGGAGCATCCAAGAATGCTTAAGGAGGTTGGAATTTGAGAATTCAATAGGATATGTCATAAATTTGAGAACATATTTAGAAAAGTGACTTTTCATATTGAGAATTTGAGAACATATTGAGAATTTGACTTTTCATAGGATATGTCATAAATTTGAGAATATATTGAGAATTTGACTTTTCATAGGAGGTTGGAAGTTGAGAATTCACGCTTTTATTGGATTACACACACACCATAAATTCATGCAACTTAGAATATAAACAAAGTTCCTTGGAAATAGAACAATTCTGATATGTTGAACTGTTTACATATTTATTTATTTTCAATTTTAACATTATGCTTGCTGATAAAAAAGGTGAATGTGTTCTGCATTTTATTAATGTACTGTCTTTTTTTCAGGTAATTAAATATTCATCACTAACACCAACCTACGATAGAAAGGAAAACCTTTAATCATGAGCAGCCTCAAACTAGGTGTGGAAGTTGTCAGTGCTCACAACCTCATTTCCAGAGATGATCAAGGCTCTTCCAACCATTTTGTTGAAATCCGCTTTGATCGACAAGTGTTTCATACCACCATCAAAGAGAAAGATCTCAACCCTGTCTGGAATGAGCACTTTTACTTCAACATATCTGACTCAAGCTCTCTCTTTGACCTCCATCTTGATGCTTGTGTCTACAGCAAAACCAAAGGCACCCGATCCAGATCCCAAGTTGGAAAGGCCCGCCTAACTGCAAAATCATTTGTCGTCCCATATGCTGATGCAGTCGTCTCTCGCTACCCTTTGGAGAAGAAGCAAGTCCTGTCCTCAAGTGTGAAAGGAGAACTGTCCCTCATTGTCTATTTGATTGACGACCAAACTCTGAGGTCCTCCTCAAGCCTGCTTCCAGTAATTGATCCCTCTGCGAGACCTAACCTACTTGCAAGCCAGACCACCCAAGTGTCCAATAACAGAGCCGAGTCAATCTGCACCAACCAGAACCAGCACGACTCTTCAACGACAATGTCTCAAGAGTTGGTGAAGTATTCACCTCATGGGATAAAATCTGAGCCACCAAAGGCCATCCAAATGTACCCATCATCATCACAGGAGCCAGTTGACTGTACACTTAAAGAGATAAGCCCTTTTCTTGGGAGAGGACAGGTTGTTGGGTCTCATGTCGTGAGACTTGCTGATAAGCCTGCTAGTGACCTGGTTGAGCAGATGCAATACCTTTTCGTACGTGTTGTGAAGGCACGTGAGCTCCCTGCAATGGAAGAAATTCCAGGGAGTCTCGATCCTTTTGTTGAAGTGAGGGTAGGAAAATTCAGAGCGAGGACAGAACCCTTTGAGAAGCTGCGGCAAGATCCTGTCTGGGATGAGGTGTTTCCCTTCTCAAGGGACCAGATGCGAAGTAAAGTCATTGAAGTTGTGGTCAAGGACAAGGTTCATGATAATGATGCTGAACCTGTGGGTATCATTAGGCTTGACCTCAATGGAGTTCCGACACGCATTCCACCAGAGGATCCCCTTGCACCGGAGTGGCATCGACTTGAGGACAAGCAAACGGGGGAGAAGACGAAAGGTGAATTGATGCTTGCTGTCTGGATGGGAACGCGGGCCGATGAGGCGTCTGATGATGCATGGGACTTGGATGCTGCTGCTGCACTTGTGGATGGCTCTATGGCTGCATACATAAGACCACAGGTCTACTTTTCTCCGAGATTGTGGTATGTGCGTCTGGAAATCATACAGGCAGAGGGCTTGGTTGTAGCTGAAAAGAGCCGAATCCCGAAAGTCTGTGTGAAGGCACAGATAGGCCACCAGGGGTTGCAAACAAAGGTTGTTCATGCCCCAGAATTTAATCCACTATGGAAAGAAGATCTGTTATTCGTTGCTGCTGAGCCTTTCGAAGATCATCTGATTCTTTCAGTTGAGGATTTTGAGGGACCCAATAGGTTCAAGGTGATTGGACGGGTTATCATACCACTCAGTTCCATTAAAAAGCGTGTTGACAACAGGGTGATTGCAAAGGGGCGGTACCAGCTCGAGAAGCCTGTTGCTGCTGTCGATGTCGATCAGTTGAAAGAAGAAGAAGAGTTGCCTGGCTCCCTTCTTCTCAGACTCTGCCTAGAGGGTGGCTACCATGTGCTGGATGAGTCCCCACACTACAGCAGTGACCTACGTCCCACTGCAAAAGAGCTCTGGAACCCGCCAATTGGTGTCTTGGAGCTTGATATCCTGAGAGCTAAGGGGCTTCACCCGATGAAGGCAAGGGATGGGAGAGGTACATTGGATGCTTTCTGTGTGGCAAGATATGGGCATGAATGGGTGCGAACGCGTACCATTGTCAACAGCCTCACCCCCAAGTTCGATGAGCATCACACATGGGCTGTGTACGATCCGGCCACAGTCCTCACAGTCGGTTTATTTGACAATCGCCAACTTGGCAGTTCGAATACCACCAGCAACAACAACGATATGAAGATTGGCAAGGTCAGGATACGTCTCTCTACACTTGAACCTGGTCGATTGTACACAAAGTCATATCCGTTGTTGGTCCTACACCCTTCTGGTGTCAAGAAGATGGGTGAGCTGCTTTTGGCAATAAAATTTTCATGCACGTCATTGGTGAACATGATGTATTTATATACGCGCCCGCTGCTACCAATGATGCATTACATAAGGCCCCTGACATTGGTACAGCAAGATGTACTGCGCTACCATGCTGTCAACATTGTAGCCGCTCGGCTGAGTAGAGCAAAGCCATCTCTGCGGAAGGAGGTGATAGAATACATGTCTGATGTCGACTCGCACCTGTGGAGTATGCGTAGGAGCAAGGCAAATTTCTTCCGTTTGATGGCAGTGTTGTCAGGGTTGTTCACTGTGGGTAAATGGTTTGGAGATGTGTGTACATGGAAGAACCCTTTGACAACAGTGCTTGTTCATGTGCTCTTTGTCATGCTCATGTACTTCAATCAACTCATACTACCGCTGTTGCTTTTATATATGTCTTTGCTAGGGATATGGAATTACAGGTATCGGCCACATTATCCTCCACACATGGACACTAGAATCTCTTATGCAGAGGTAGCTCATCCTGACGAGCTTGATGAAGAGTTCGACACATTCCCGACAAGTAAAAGCACAGACCTTGTGCGCATGAGGTATGATCGCCTGCGTAGTGTGGCTGGAAGAATACAGACAGTGGTGGGTGATGTGGCGACACAAGGGGAGCGAGTCCTAGCATTCCTCAGTTGGAGAGATCCAGTTGCTACAGCAATATTTGTGATATTCTGCATTGTATCTGCATTGGTGCTATTTGTGATACCCTACCAGGTCATTATTGTTGTGGTAGGCTTTTATAAGATGCGGCACCCATGGTTCCGACAGAGGCAACCATTTGTGCCGCTTAGTTTCTTCCGGCGTCTGCCTTCAAAGATTGACAATATGCTGTAAATAGCACCGGTGATTTACCAGAGGTGTCACACCATGGGCCTGTTGGTTTCTGATTTCCATTATCCGTAGAGAATTTGATGTTCCCTTCTCTTCTGTGCAAAGTTAGTATTTGCTTCGTTTGAAGTTAATACACTGGGGATGTTGAGAACTAGAAAATTTTCTCTTCTACTTCTTTGGTAACCAGTAGATCTGGTAAAAGATGGTGATACTGTTTAATTAGCGCTTGTTTGGATATTCATAAACCAAATGCAGGTAACTTTGTTTACAGGGAAATGTGGGTTCGTTTGTTTGGATGACCTGAGTTGTTAGTGCTACCATTGTAATAATCTGTAGGATAGAAAGATACAAGATGTCAAGACACTGTTCAAATTCTTCTTTGTGTTTTCCAGGCTACATCTCTGCATCCTTACATAGGATTTTTAACATGCATCAACATTGTAAGTGCAAAAAATCTCACACCCACTTAGATAGATGTACTTTTGGAGAAGACTACACGCCGGAAAACCTGCAAGGAGGAGAGAAGAGAGGGTCAGAAGACCCTAGCTGCTGTCAGCGCAAGGCCCTCCGATGCCTAAGTTAATGCTGTCACTAGACAAAGGGTGGAGAAGAAGAAGAGAGGCAGAGTGTCTGTGTATTTTTTTTTGCTTACCGGGTCATGGAGCTTGCTCCTTATATTTGTAGTGGGGAGAGTTGACTCTTGGTGATGGGGAGTCCCATCAATGGTATGGGCGGTTCTGACGCTGGTGGTTTGACATAGACACAACCACAACTCTCTGCCCAATGCCTACCATCATTACTCAACACGTTCTGTAACGTGGTTGAGTCTCCATAAAGGTATGCGGGCTGTACTCGTCTCGATAAGCGTTCTGACACTGCTGCCTAGGTGGGAGTACCTGGCCGAGGTGAAGATCCTGACCGAGGTGAAGCTCCTGGCCGAGGTGAAGATCCTGGCAGGGGTGAAGATCCTGGCAGGGGTGAAGATCCTGGCCGAGGTGAAGATCCTGGCCGAGGTGAAGTTCCTGTTACCGAGCTCAGGTGCTGACCGAGGTGAGATGGTGTTGACTGAGCTAAGATGGGGATAATCTAGGTATCATGTAAATACCCCCACACAATTGCCCCCTAGCTCCTGAGCTCTTAGAGTTCTGTAACACTTGGAGGTCCGGAGCTAAGTATTATGGTGGTGGAGAGAACTTCTCAGCTGGTTCTGCAACCGAGATGAAGCCACCAAGTTCTATACAAGGTGTGCCTCAACTATATGAGGTCTTCTTTATTCTCCTAATGCTTTGCTGCAGTTAGGAGAGCTGCAGGTCATTGACCGAGCTGAGACTGCTGAACTGAGACAGAGTAGAGACTAAGCAGAGTCGCAGGACTTTGGCCGAGCTGATATGTGCTGAGGCTATGACCGCGGTTGACGGTAGAGGACCGTGCTGTTGAGCTGTGATCGAAGCTGACCGAGCTGAGGCTGGTGCCGTCACCGAGGCCACAGTCGTAGCTGATCTTTTCGAAAGTATGAAGCTGGCCGAGCTGAGGCTGGTCCTGTGACCGAGGCCTGCTGGAGCTCCTTAGGGGCTGGTTCTGTAACCGAGCCTGAGGCATTCGGGTTGGTGCTCTCACCGAGGCCGCGAAGCTCGAGATGGGGCTGGTTCTGTAACCGAGCCTGAGGCATTCGGGCTGGTGCTCTCACCGAGGCCGCGAAGCTCGAGATGGGGCTGGTTCTGTAACCGAGCCTGAGGCATTCGGGCTGGTGCTCTCACCGAGGCCGCGAAGCTCGAGATGGGGCTGGTTCTGTAACCGAGCCTGAGGCATTCGGGCTGGTGCTCTCACCGAGGCCGCGAAGCTCTGATGGGGCTGGTTCTGTAACCGAGCCGGAGACATCGTGGCTGGTGCTATCACCGAGGCCCCGAGCTCCTGATGTAGGGGCTGGTTCGCCAACCGAGCCTGAAAGATGGTAGTCGAGCTGGAGCCGCCGAGTTCCGCAACAAGGTGTATTGCCGAGCTCGAATACATGGCGAAATTTGAGAGCGGTGACTAAGAAGGGGGTTGTCTTACACGAGTGAAGATGGCCGCTGTCCTTTCACGCCGAGCTTGGTGGCCAAGGCTCGTGCCCCAGGATTTCGGCAACTCTGCTGCGATGCTTACTCCTCCCCAGTTTCGTAGCCCTCTGACTCGTCGCTATCCTGCCTCCCAGTTCGGTAGCCCTGCGACTCATCACTTTCCTGATCATCATTTCGGCGCTGTTGGGCTCGGGCTTCATCCGCCTCTTGTTCGATGAACTGATTTACCCTGGCCATTAGCGCCTTCACTGTGACCACGGGGGACTGAGCTAAGTCTTTGCGCAGCTCGTTGCCTGGAAGTAGGGCTTGTCTGAAGCACATGATGGCCACTTCATCATTGGCGTCCTCGATCTGGCTGTAGACGGTCCAGAACCTTTTGACAAACTGTGTGGTGGTCTCGGTCCACCTCATTTTGATTGCTAAGAGGTCGGTGTTGGACTTTGGGATGACCATGTGAACCTGGAACCTCTCTACGAAGGAATCCCGAAGCTGCCGCCAGCTCGAAATTGATCCCTCTGGAAGCGCACAGAACCATTTTAGGGGGAGGTTTCCTAAACTGGAAGAGAAGACTCTGCAGTTCAGGTGATCGACGTTGCCCCATACCGACATGCGCTGAGTGAAGTGTCGGAGATGTGCTGCAGGGTCCGAGGTCCCGTTGTAAAGGACAAACTTTGGAACACTGAACCTTTCAGGGAGATGGGAATTCCTGATTTCTAGAGAGAGAGGGGATGTACTGAGGTTATTGGTGACGCGGGCGTCCAGCCGACCTCGGGTGAAACCGACCAACTCTAGGTTCTGCTGGACCATTTGCTTGACTCGTCGGTCAAGCCGTTCTCTGATCTGGCAGTCGTCCAAGCGGCTGCTACTCGAGCCTTCACCGTGGGCTCGGTCGCGTCTAGCGGGGGAAACCGGGGTTGCCCTCTGCTCTCGTAGCTGTTGCTGGAGCTGACGAATCAACTCATCTTTCTCTTGGATAACGAGGTCTCTGGCCCTAATATCCGTGAGAGAGTCGTTTTCGTCGCCTTCACCATCAATCTGCTGGTGAGGTCGATGAGATCCGGCCTGCACTGGAGTCTTGTCTCGCCAGGAAGGTGCTGTCACCCCCTTTGGAGGTGAACCTAACTGAGTAACAGGCCTTCTTCCGGATCTCTTTTTGCGATAGACCAGCTGCTGTTCTTGCAATACCGGTGGCAGTGATACCAACGACGGTGGTAAGGCCCTTGACGATTCTCTGCCCTTCTTAGCTTTTGGAGGCATGGCGTTTTTGTATCGTTTCCCCACAGACGGCGCCAGTTGTAAGTGCAAAAAATCTCACACCCACTTAGATAGATGAACTTTTGGGGAAGACTACACGCCGGAAAACCTGCAAGGAGGAGAGAAGAGAGGGTCAGAAGACCCTGACTGCTGTCAGCGCAAGGCCCTCCGATACCTAAGTTAGTGCTGTCACTAGACAAAGGGTGGAGAAGAAGAAGAGAGGCAGAGTGTCTGTGTATTTTTTCTTGCTTACCGGGTCATGGAGCTTGCTCCTTGTATTTGTAGTGGGGAGAGTTGACTCTTGGTGATGGGGAGTCCCATCAATGGTATGGGCGGTTCTGACGCTGGTGGTTTGACATAGACACAACCACAACTCTCTGCCCAATGCCTACCATCATTACTCAACACGTTCTGTAACGTGGTTGAGTCTCCATAAAGGTATGCGGGCTGTACTCGTCTCGATAAGCGTTCTGGCACTGCTGCCTAGGTGGGAGTACCTGGCCGAGGTGAAGATCCTGGCCGAGGTGAAGATCCTGGCAGGGGTGAAGATCCTGGCCGAGGTGAAGCTCCTGTTACCGAGCTCAGGTGCTGACCGAGGTGAGATGGTGTTGACTGAGCTAAGATGGGGATAATCTAGGTATCATGTAAATACCCCCACACAAACATAAATAAGAGAGACACAAATCTATATGATCATGCGCAATATATACACAAGATAGAGAAGACTCACAAAACTCTAGGTATAAGAACCTAGATCAAATATAGTGCATTAATTCCTCCGTCACTGTTGCCAATTAATGGAAATGAATCACCGATGAAGTCCAGCTCAGCTGATCCCAAACAAGTACTTGCAGTGGTGGGGGAAAGGAGATGTGGGGACCATTTCACTACAAGAGGATTCTTGTGCATGTAAATCAATATACGAAAATTTTCAGAGATTGGATTCAGATTGATTACATTCTTGCCATTTGACTCTTAACATGTAACCAATCCAACCCAACTAAACTAATCATGAAGGGCCTATTGTTTGCACAGAACATAGTTGCTGAGTTTATGGCCAAATGAGTTTCATAAAGATAATTAAAGAGATGAAAGGTGAAAGATACGTTATAATTACTTATGTGTATGTAACTCTCATTTTTCTATGATTTGAATTACTGGAGTAATGGCAAAGAAATTCACTTCCCACATCCCATTTCCACTAGAGGACCGGTAACTTCAAGGTCATTTTTGCAAATTAATATCTGTTTCTTCAATTTTGTCCATTCTTAAAAATAGACTTCTTACAATTCGTGTGTATTCAATTAAATGAAACAAAAAGGCCCTTAGAGCTTAGACCGCATTTTCAACGTTATAGATAAATGGATCAAGTTAGAACATGGGTTTTACACTCCAAGGATGGATACTTTGCAGCTCCAATAAGATGAGGTTCCACTCTACATTCCTGTTGCTTGCACATGGAGTAGGAGTTCTTCAACTTCCCTGGCCTTGTTTCTAGAAGAAGTAACCACAAGAACTTGGGCAAGCCTGAACCTCACTTGGACTCGACCCGACTAAGCCCAGTGATCGAATGTTATCATGAATTAATTTAGTAGGCCTGATGACCCCATTTCCCATCGTGTGTTTTCCAACATGTAAAAGGTATTTATTGATAGCCCAAGAACTAATCTATTCTGCCATTTATTAGAGTCTGAATCCTCATTTACAAAATCAACAAAATCTATACGATTTTGTAAATGAGGATGTGATGTAAATTGTGGGCTTATTATGTTGCAACTCTAGCTTAATCACTCATAGGGCCTTTTCTTTTCTTTTTTTTCTTTTTTTTTTTGAAATTAAATTCTTAGGATTGCATTTGTGTAAGAGGTTAAAAATGAAGAGTTAAAGGTAAGAGCCCAAAAATGATATGAAATAACCTCACTTTTTATAGAATTAGTCAATCAGAAATGAGAAATGAATTTGCTCAACCATCACCTTGGTAATTCAAATCCCTCCATTTATGTAAAAGTCAAGTGAAGGCAGGAATGAATGTACCCAAACACGACCCTAATTCAAATCATTGAACAATAAAGGTTCCATTTATCCTTCACCTCTCAAGTCTTTGGGGTCTATTTCTTTATTGAAATTCAAATAAATCTTGTACGGAGAATTTCGAAATATTCAGATATAGTGGAATTTTTGGATTTTCCTTTTTACTTGAGCATTTCAAAATTTCACTAAAAAACAAAGGGATTGGAATCCTAGAAAATTCAAATGTCATTTGAGACTTTTGCTAGAATCCTAAAAATTTCAAATGTCTTTTGAGACCTTTTAGATTGCTCAAATGTTAGACTTTTGAGAAACATGGCATCTACAAATGCGGGGATAAGCCATTACATCATGTCATGCGTTCCCCAATATACCAAATTATTGCCAAAAATTTTAGTGAAGAAATAAGTTCTTAATTATGTTTTGCTGAGCACTTTCACCTATAATTAAGGTCTTTCATGCTCCTTTTATGGAGCTAATTTGATCATGAGTTCTTGTGTTTTTTTTATGGGAACAAACAGGCTATTTGTCTTTTCTTCTTTTTTTTAATTTTGATTAAAACTCTAAAAGAGTTCAGGCTGTTAGTATTTTATCTCAGTTTAAGTTTCTTTTAAGAAAGTTAAACAAGGATTCATGATGAGCCTTGCACAAGTCATTAGTCACACTGGAAAAAGTATGACAGTCCTTTTTTTGGTTGATGAAAGGTGAAGACATATCCATTGCTTACCTCATATAGTTGCAATTTGGATGTGACAACCAATGCATTTGTGAATTGCCCATTGGTTGTCATTGGTCATGTGGGACCCAGTTGCATTGCATAACCATTCCTCTGTTGTTTTTAATTTCCATGCTTTGTAATTGTTCTTCTGCAAGATTTCTCAGCTGTAGAAAGTTGAGCTAAATCTCTTCAAACTCATCTGTTGTTGTTGATTCCCTTCTTCCATCTTCAATTTCCAAGAAAACCCATTTCTCTTCTCTTAGAATTTCTTCTTCTTCTTCTTCTCCACTGTTTTGCATCTTTCCCTGTCTCTACTTCTCCAAAATCTCTGCTTTACATTTTTGCAGACCAAATTCTACCATGGCCAGTCAGTCGGCACAGTCGATCCATGACTTCACTGTCAAGGTTTGTGAATTTTATTAATTTTGGAGACCTGCTGCTCTCTTGAGCTTTCTATGTTTTGTTGGTCTTTTGCCTTCTCTCTCTCTCTCTCTCTCTCTCTCTCTCTCTCTCTCTCTGGGTTTTGACTTTTGGGGATGGAGTGCTTGGGGTTTATGATGGGTTCTTGTCACTCGTCTTAGATGCTCGATGTTGATGTGTTTCTTGCTTTCATTTCTAAGTTTGCCTTTTGGATTAGGCTTTTGGATATGGGTTTTATTGGGTTTTTTTTTTTTTCATGGGCTTGTTCTTGTATTGTGTTATGCTATCGGTATTCCTCAGAAGATCAGAGAGATATGTCTCTGCGTGGAGTTTTCTTTTTTACCCCAAGCTATGGTATCAGAGGTAGACACTGCTCAAGAGGAGAAGTTCAGAAAATCGAAGGAAGACTGCACCTGAGAGACTAAGATTTTCTTATAAGATAACTCCTGCTGCTCTTTCATTCAATGTTTCAGTTGAAGACAGTACTCTTAACATTTAACATAACTACCTGTACACCTCATCTTACAGAAAGACTTTACAGATTCACAATACTACCCATGATCACAAGATCATACAATTTATTGAAAGCATGTAAAACTACTAAAACAACTGCAGCTGCGCCCCTTGCTAGCCAAAGACTACCCTGTAACTCAGTGTCCTACCTAAGCATGAGCCATGCAATGGAACTTCAGCTCACTTATCATATTGTTTATAATGGTGGGATGGGATTTGAAAGAATTATTTTCCAATATAATGAATATGTATATCTGAGATTTTTTTATTGCCCCTTTTCATATATGTTTTTTTTTTTTTTTTTTTTTTTTTTTTTTACTGTGAGGGTTTTTTTTTTTTTTTTTCCTTTGTTTTTTTATAGATCTGTTATCAACATTCTCATGGTGGCAAGAACTTTGAAATGGATCCATGAGATTTAGGTGTGTATTGTGGGGATTTTGATATGGTTACTTCTAATGGTATCTGTTTTCAGAGATTCCTCTTTGAAAATTTTCATATAACAACGATGGTAGTTGTGATGGGTTTGTGTGATTCCATTTTCACTAGAAATTTTGATGGTGCTTTGAGACTTTTATAGTTAGAAAGACTTCATTTTGAACAAAAAAAAAAACCCCTCTCCATACAGTCATCGATGTTTGTGATGGGACTGCAGTATTTTGGGGGATTGGAACTTATTGGGAGAATGGGAATGAATAACTGCAGTATATTTAACATGTAACAAGTGGTAAATATAGTACAGTTTCCTAAATTGTTTTGGGGGCTGTACAGGCAAGAGACAGTAATGTATTTTATGTGATTTCTGAATTTCATGTAACCTTAAAATGCAATGGGAATGAATAGCTGGCATCCAAATTGGATTCGCAATGATTGATATAAAGTCCCTTTTTTTATAGAGCAGTCTATTGCCTCAACAGACTGCGATGAATGATATAAAGTCCCTTTTTTTTCTTAAGGAATATCCATTATAGTGATTATATTTTTCGTAACTGGGGAAGTATTCAAATGCATCTGTTTTTTGTGAGTCCTTAACACAGTACATGGTTATTTTGGAATGGATTTGACGGACTCCATTTTTTTACAAAGTTATATTTTCTTTAATGGAAGAATTTCAGAGTTAATGTTGAAAATGCTACATATGCTGAGGTTTAATGTTTGGAGACACTCTTTGCAGGATGCAAGGGGCAATGATGTGGATTTCAGCGTGTACAAGGGAAAGGTTCTTTTGATTGTGAATGTATATAACAAAGTTCCTTGTTAGGGGATTGCAACTTATTTTTCCCTTTACACTCCAACAAAAATCAAGCTTAATATTTGGTATATGAAATCACCGATACATTCTTTGGTTGTCCTCTTGTTTTCTCCTGAATGCCAATTTATTTTGTTTGTTACTTTTCTCTGATTCTGATCAAGTTCTTTGTTTCTTTATCTTCTCTAACTTCTTGTTGCAGTGGATTGACCAACTCAAATTACACAGAGCTAGCTCAGCTATATGGGAAATACAAAAATCAAGGTTTGTTGTTGTTGTCGTTGGTGGTGGTAAAAGTGTTGAGATCATCTATTCTACACACCACTTTGGGAGCCAGTGCTCTACCCCAGCCATCTTGTGTATGTGGAGCACTGTGCTTGTTACATGGCATTGGCATTCAGTAATAGGCTTGTTTATTCTTGCCTGATTCAGGTTTTGAGATATTGGCTTTCCCCTGCAACCAGTTTGGTGAAGAGGAGCCTGGAACCAATGAGGAAATCTTAGAGACTGCCTGCACTCGCTTTAAGGCTGAGTACCCCATCTTTGACAAGGTAATTGAACTACCCATTGCCCAATGCTCGTTTCCTTTGCTCTTAACCATGCTATCAAGTAACAACGTAAAAATCCAAGAAGGTCCTATAAAAACTAACAGATGCCATTCATGCATAGAGGCATACCCACACAGCATTTAAGAAAAGAAAGGAGAGAGTAATTCATATGGTTTAAGTTCATTGAAAAAGTATGTAGTGTGTCTGTTTCTTATGCTTCATAGTTCATATGACTCATCTAGCGATTAATTGCTCATACCAAATGTATATGGTGTGTTACCCTATTGTGAATATTGAAAACCATGTATGTAGACTTTTAGAGTTCAATTAATCTAATACGCTTATTAAATCTAGCCTCAGCCCTTCAATATAAACATCTTACAGCAAACAATTGCTTCATTGTCTATTGCATTTCTGAAACAGCTTTGTTATTTAGATCGACAGTGATATATGTAGGCCACTTCAGTCACACACTCACGTGCATGTCATAGTGATGACACATTGCAATGTGCTTGTGCTTGTGCTTGGTAAAGTCGCTGATTGTAGCGATCGATCCACAAAAACAACCAGCCATCGATCCCTGATTGTACCGCCGTTGTTGGAGGACTTGGATAGGGGGTGTGAATATTTACAAGAGCCACCCAAAAAAAGAAGCATGCCCAAAGGTGTGTAACAAATTTGCTTCATTTGGATGTCTTGCCCGTATCATATTTTATGAAATGATAAGATAACTCTCTCAAACAAGGTTATGAACGCACTCATCCTAGCACTGATTTAATGGTTGCAGTCACTGCCATCGAAATAGACAAATGCTCCTAGGTCATAATGAAACCCTATAAGGCTATAAGCCTATAACTCAGTTTACTGTTAAGATTGCATATATGGAATATTAGTATGAAATGCCCCTATTCAGTGGAAATTATGCAGCTGGAAAACAGAGTGATCATTCTAAGAATCAGGCATATTATATTGTTTTAAAGTCACTCTTTTGTGCTTTCGTGTTAGATTGATGTCAACGGGGACAATGCAGCCCCTGTGTACAAGTTCTTGAAGTCCAGCAAAGGTGGCCTTTTTGGTGATAGCATCACGTGGAATTTCGCCAAGTTCTTGGTTGACAAGGATGGCCATGTGGTTGACTGTTACGCGCCAACAACTTCTCCTCTCAGCATTGAGGTAAAGTGATATTATATAATTTGGTATTGATATCGTTCGTGTGAACCTCTGTTGAAATGAGTACTAGTGGTTGAGGAAGACAGAAGGTGTGCTAAGTGTTTGACTGGCAATGATGCCTGCTGGGAAGGGATGGAAATGAGCTGTGTTTAAGGGGTAATTACCCCTTACCCATCCCACTGGGGAGGACTTGGAAGACTCTTAATGGGTTTGAATTTTAATTGATGACAAATCATTAGATAATACAAAATTTTGTCGCTCAAATTGCCAAAATGTTATTCGTGACTTCATTGAAATTAATGTTCTCCATGACTAAATAGAAATTAACGCGAAGCAAACCAAAAAGACTTGACCTTCATCTATCTTACCATCGGTTTGGTTGGTGGGTGTAGTATGGGTTGAGATAATGAGACCTCCCGGTTGCCTTCATGCATCCTAGTAGTATCTTGCAAATAGATGGTTGTGCGTGGTCAATTGGGTGGTTATAAATTGCCGGTGAAATTTTTTGCCATCTTATCCCGTTTTCTGGAGGCCACCATATTAAAAATTACAGGTAGCATAAAAGGTTGGCCCATTTTTAAGAAGTGCATTGTGATGTGCTGTGGGGAGCTTGTGGTAAAACTGGATAAAAGGGTAATATGATGGTTAACTTTATGATGTGTAAAAGTTCATTGTTTTGTCATCTTTGCAGAAGGATATTAAGAAGCTGCTGGGAGTGAATTGGCTGCCATATGATGATTAATTATTATGGACAATCAGCTATTAAGAGTATTTGATGCGTCTCTGTAGGTTGTCTTTTGTAAGTACAGTAGGAGTGAATCTAAACTAGTTTTGCTTGCCAATATGCATTTTCAGTGTATGATTTATAGAAATGTTTCAGTTTGCTAGCCAATGATTTGCATTTTCAATGTATGGTTTATAGAACTCTTTCAGTTATGTACTGAGTTTACATTTATCTGAGATATTATCTTTATATACGAGTGGTATGATAAATTGTACAGTGGTCAAATAAGCATGCTTGATTGGTGGATATTTTTGTTATTCCTTTTGAAGTGAAAATTTGTGGTCTTACAATCATCGTCTAGTGAATGGTAAAGAAGCAAGGTTAAGATCTAGTCTCTGTTAATCTGGTTTTCTGGCTACCAGGAAGTCAATCAGAACCAGATGAGGAGATTGCTGTTCAGGTCAGACACAAGTAGAAGATTACACTCCAAATGAACTTATTGATTAAATTAAATCACTGGATGCAGTTTTTCTCATGGGCAGTACTTATGATATGCCTTGTGCACAACCGTCTTTATCGGTCACCAGAGCACATTAGTCTTCAACTGGGGAGGCTTGACAAATCCCTTATTTTAAATGTGAGGTGTGCGCGCACGAATGCAGTATGCCCAGATTGACAAATCCCGAATTTTTCATTTCAGGATTTGGGATCCTCTAATGGCTTCATTAAATTCATCGACGAAATCACATATAAAATCGAGACCACTCAAAAATTACACCCCTTTAAAAAAATGCCAAGCTCATACCAACCTTTCTTAGTTTTCAATGCCTCTTGCTGAAACATGAATTCTTCCTTTTGTTGATATCAAAAGATTTTGAACTAATGATGACAACAGAAGAAAACCAAGGGATCAAACAAAATAGAAGTCCAATCACTACCAAAATAAAACAAATAATAATTAAAAACTTTAATGATAATGACAAGTGATGGCCACCATATATACTTGATCTAATCATTCAATATTTTGGACTAGAACAAATAATGACCCACTGCTTGTCAAATTACCATTATGTACACATAAACTATATATGTTATCAATTACAACAGCACAGTAGATTTTTTATTTTGTGAGCTTCCATTTGGGTCTGACAGGATCATCATAGACATTATAAATGTGGTTAAAACTACTTCTCATCTTAAATTCATTATATTAACCATGCTGCAAATGCCAATTTGGTGCAAGCTCCACATATGGGCCAATTAGGACAGGCTTCACATAATCAAACATATGATATGTTCTTGTGACTAGGCAAGCATGAACAGGTCTTAGTTGTACTACCATGTTTTATACAGTTAGATTCAGAGTGCACATTCCATCTCCATTGGGGCAGCAATACTCTACACAAGATTCAAGATCTGTACCAGATCTGCTCTTCATTTTTATCCTGTTGTAAATAAAACTCTCTGCTGTATTATTACCTGCAGCAGGTGATCTATCATGGTGAAATTTTTCAGGCATGCCAATGGTTTGGATCTTCACTGTTGATTTGATGGGCCCCCACCACAGTACATCATGCCTTACAGTTCAAAAGAAAGAAAAATTGGTTGGTTCAATCAATCTGAACTTTTTTACCCATCAAATGTGGTATGACATAACCCTCTCTCAACAACCATCTATTTGAAGACCAAAGACAGCAGGGTCAACAATGTCTCTTCAAGAAGTGCTCATGAGGCATGGCTTAAGCATAGTGGAGCACATCAGATCTATGGACTGGTCAATTGGCCCCACACTCTCAGGACCTATAGACAGTATGCATGTCATCTTGCGTTGTGTTGGAATTTAGAAGCAACCAAGTATATCCAAGATTCAAATACAACATTGCTACAAATAAAGAAACCAATTATTTTAATTAAAAAAAAACTTGTGCCTGGTCTTATTTGTGCAAATGGGTGGTACAAAATGCTATATATATCGCGAGATGTCAAAATAATCTCATCATATGTAACATGCACTTTTACTTATCTCCATTTTATAACACCACGATGCCCCTCTTATTACAGAGATGGTCATGTGGTACGGAGAGTATTGAAATTTTTTATGCAAACCAATCCTATAAAATCCTTGAGGCATTAGTAGAGATGCATAAATACTGTGCACTACTTCCCCTTTGGTAAATCTTAATTTTTCCGATGCTTCCTCTCCGGCGGAACCCAGTGTGCCTTTAATCTTCTCTTCTTCAATCATCACTTTCCCCCAATAATTTTCTTTCCTTTCTAAGGCAGAAGAATCAATATCTTGCATTTTTTTATTGGGACTGATCTGTGGATCAAGGGCAGAAAAAAAACTTTGCCTTCGCCATCAATGTTTTTTTTTTTTTTTTTTTTTTTTTTTTTTTTACAGTAATTTTTTCCGTTTTCTTTTACCGGAAAAGAGCCAATATTGCTTGACCAATACTAATAAAACCATACATATATGTGTAATATATGTTTATTATACATTAATTGACTAGCCATGAACATACCCCAAAACAATAGGCAATGGCTCAAGCCTCAAATCCCACTCCTTACAAAAAATAATATTTATTTTTTTAAATTGCTCATGTGTGAATTGCATGTTGGAGGTTATGTTGGCGCCACGTTTTTTGCTATTCCCACCGAATTTCTCTCCACACTGATGTATAAAAGTTGATTTTTTACAGATTTCACTTTCTGCACCCATCAATATACCCAAACTATCCCTGCCATTTAGACCTCATCTCCTCTATACCCACACACGTTCATCTCCTCTCCACACACGTTCATCTCCTTTTCTGTCATCGGAAATGTCGTGCATTCATCTTTGACGAAACCAGGTGAAGCCAAGTGAAAGGAAAGAACCACGTAGGGAATTAACTGACTTCTTTTGTCACAGGAACCTTCATTTTTAATCAAGGGTAAGTCACATTCCTTCTTCACCATTCTCATTGTTTTTTTTTAACAAATAGGTTAATGTATAAACTATTTTGCATAAAAATATGTTCAAAGGATTCCAATGCTCTAATAGTTATCACATAATGAATCTATTTGTTGTGTATTTGAACTGGTGTGAATTTTTCAAAATTTTTTTTCTGCACCGCGATCTGTTCGAAACTGAAAGTTCGGACACAATCATTATGTTCGGAATCATATGTTCGGACTTTTTATTAATGTTTGGAAACTAATGTTCGGAAGGGCACAGGATGTTCGGAAACTAATGTTTGATCATATGTTTGATGATCGGATATTATATTTCGGACAATACTAGAAGATGTCGGGGATTAAAATCTGTACAGTCCAGATTAGTTCGAATACATAGTACCGAACAGTAACTGGTACACTTATTTTTTATTTTTTTCAACACTCTTCTTCCAATGTTTCAGAAATAGATAGGCCAAGCAGCTCTAGATTAAGACCGACAGCTTCCAACAGGATGCGTCGTCAAAGAATTGAAGAGATTGTAGAAGAAGTACATGAACCGGGTTATGATTTGGAACTAGGCAATGAAGAAGAAGGAGCCCATGTTGAACAACTTGATGAAGAAGAACCTGTAGTTAAACAAGAAATAACTGTGGGGCCAGAAGATCGTTCTTTGTTGCCTAGTTTTAACACACACAACTGCATACATTTGGCATTCACATGTATGTTTTATTTTATTTTATTTTATTTTATTATTTTACATCAAGATCAATGTATTGGTTACATTTTTCAATAATGTACCATTTTCGGAATACAGGAACAGGTTGCGCTTAAGTGTTTAAGCCATGGACAGAAAATACCACAATGGCAATTGAATGAAAGTGGCAGGTTCAAAGAGTTAGTGGATAGATCTAATTTGAGTCCATTTATCACAGCATCCTACCGCTCTGTTAGTAAGATCATTGTTTCTTGTTTTGTGGAAATGTGGCAACCTGAAACAAACACTTTCCACATGCCGTTCGGCGAGCTGTCCATAAGTCTAGATGATGTTGTCACCATACTTGGGATCCTGGTGATTAGCCGTTCTGCTGTGTATAGTGGTAGAATGTCATTTCAAGATGCTCATTCACTCCTTGTTGACGCTTTGGGAGTTGATCCAAATGAAGCAAATGATGAGTTGTAGCAGGTTCGGGGCCAATCTGTAAGATTGGAGTGGCTAAGAGGGAGGTTCTCAAACATATCTAATGAGGATGGACATGACATGATCGATTGTGCAGTAAGAGCTTATCTTCTGTATTTATTAGGTTGCACATTGTTCATGGACAAGAGTGGCACTCGTGTGCCAATTATATATCTTACTTTATTGATAGAGTTAGAGCGTGTCCGTACATATGCATGGGGTGCCGCTACTCTGGCATATTTGTATTGACAATTGGGATTGGCTACCCGTCATGAAGTTAAACAAATAGTTGGATATCTTACGCTGCTAGATGTGTGGATTTATGAGCATTTTGAGTGTTTGGCTCCAACTCCCAACATTCACTATAGAATCAGTCAACCCCGAGTGCATCGCTGGCTCCCTCGTAGGGAGATTGCTACTCCTCTACAAGCACTACGATAGCAGCTAGATTTTATGGGTGCAAATCAGATACTTAAAATTGCTTGTTCATGAGTTATTGGATTGAATGACATAAACTTTCTAATAATTGTTTTGGTCATTACATGTCACATGGGATCCTTATCGCGATATTAGGCGGCACCATTCAATTAATGAGGTCGCCTTCTACTGTGGATGTAGTAAGTCTATGGACGTTGTTGAGCCCTATCATCCAAATAAGATCCTTAGGCAGTTTGGAAGGGTGCAGACTATAACTCCACTTTCATTAATTCTGATTCGTGCTGCACGAGGCCCAACCATAAATGCATACCATGTTGTGTATCAATATTTTAATCAAGTATGGGACAGATGGAATGATCACTTACTGTCTTGGTTGAATCGAAGTACACCGGTTCGATGTCCTTGGGATTGTGTACCAAATTACATGGATTGGTACGTATGAGTATCATGGAGGCTACTTCAGAACCCTAACCTCCAATCAAGTTTTCGCCCACGTCCTCCAGATGTGTAACCTAGTTTAGACATTGATTATGAGATGGTATGGTTAATTGAACAATATTGAGCCTTTTTTTTTAAATGTTTCAGTGAACTCATGAATTTATGGCCTACTTGCAGTGCGATGCGGGTGCCCTGAGCATCCTTGATAG
Organism: Camphora micrantha; assembly: GCA_003546025.1. Taxonomy (NCBI): domain Eukaryota; kingdom Viridiplantae; phylum Streptophyta; class Magnoliopsida; order Laurales; family Lauraceae; genus Camphora; species Camphora micrantha. The sequence goes on along the minus strand of QPKB01000009.1, from coordinate 6,810,356 downwards.
AGTCGTCATTCGGGGTCTGAATGGTTGGATTGAAGACCCTTATGGTATATATACTCACGTCAAGCAGGCAACACATGTTTTATGTGGAATGTCTATCGAAGAGGCGGAGCGCACAATCCGACACCCTAGCATGACTGCTTTTTCTTACGCACGTAGGCTCCGCATGGACAGTAGTTGATTTCATGATTATGTTCCATGACTTTATAATAATATAATAGATTTTATAGGTTGGCATTGTCAGAAAATTTTATGGGTTGTATGGGTTGGCATTACCAGCAAATTTTGAAGGATGGTGGTTGTAATACAAATTTTGAAAAGAACTCAATTGCATTTCTAATTCAAATTGTTGTCTATACATGGGAACATACATTAGGATAATACATAAACTCTGCCAACCATGTAGCTAAATGAGTGTTCGAAAGCAAAAAATAAAAATAAAAAAAATATAATCTCCTCAATCCAATGAGACGGTCTCACATGTGGCTACATTTGGACTTATAATCTCTTTAAAACGCCTGATTTGATCTTCGTGTGCTAATTCTCAACCGTTTGCGCAAGGAAGATGAAATTCTCTCTACTTAATGGCAATAGGTGGAACTGGATGAACTAGGATCATGAATACCTTAAAAGAAAAGAAATAAACATGTCATTTACGTTAACATATTAATTGTAGACAAGTAATATAATTTTAAATTTAATACATGAATGAAGTGGTTTTCATTAACAAAACCTATCGCTATCTTCAACCTAGTAGCCGTAGGCAACGGTGGTGACCTAAGAGGAAGAAAGGTCAAACACTGTGCCATGCTGAAGTAAAATAAAACCAAGTTGTAACGAGATGTAATAAGATGCCCCATGCCAGGCATAGTCAACCAATGGTTATATGTAGGATGATCCTCATAGTATGATAGTGTCTCAATGAGTTCTTCCATTCTGTTTTCCACTCCATATAATGTCTTGTAACTTTCCACATGTGCCAGCAGCTCCTGCAAAAGTTCTCTCCTAACATGTTTCCATCCATCTTCAGTATGACCAATCAAAGCAGTAATCGCTTTAAAGCCACAATTACCATCGGCTGCAACTTCTTTGATAAGGCGTACGTAAGGCCTTAATCCTTCTGAGAACTGTGTACTATATGAACTGACATTTCTTGATCTTCTTCTCACGACTCTAGGTTGTTCCTTTTTTTTTTTTTTCAACACTGCCTTAATGCTAATGAGAGCAGGTGAGTGACTATCCTGTGCAGATGGTACCAACTCAAAAGCACTTGGTTCTCTTCTGGTGGATGTATCAATCCTACTACGTGGTAGCCCATTGGTTTGGGTCTTACCTTTAGGTTCTAATAAAAAGGTACTGTCTGACTTTGATAGTTCCCTCATCTTCTTTAAGAGTTGTAGTTTTTTTTTGTTTGATCGTATTAATTGAACCGTTATTCAATTAACCTCAACTCCACCTTGCAGTCCAACTCCAGAGTTGAGCACTTCAAAATGGTACGAGGATGCATGTCAAGCCTGGCCTAATGCGGGTGTATACATTGAAGGGGAATTGGCCGTCCTTCTGAAACATATGTAGCGATCTCATGTGCACATGGAAACTCGTATGTGGCACGAATAATACATCCACATGCAATCCTATCAATTTCAACCATACTTGATCTCTTAGTTTCTACCAATATTTTTTCCAATGCATTTTGTGAGATGTTCCCACAAAGCTCCTTCAATTTAGAGGGCTTGAAACTGTGTTGCACGATACCGGTTGGTCTTATAAGTGTAATCCATTATTAAGACATGAGGAAATGACCGCAATAACTCTATGCTTTCTGGATGAGCTCAAACCAAATCAATAATAGTGTCACTGTCCTCACAGTTCCTGTAGCATTCAATGCACTTATGCTCTGTCAACTTTCCCATGAGTTGTTGCATCTGCGTCCTCCCACCTAGCTCAACAACTCTGTGCCTATGACATGCATTGTAAATGGTCTTCATTGTTGTTACATTTAATTCACTTCTTTATTTTAACGTAACCAGAATGTCTTTCGGTCGCACCATGCTCTTCGACGTATCAAGCATCAATCCTCCTCTGTTAATCTCCTTGCCAATGAATGACCATTTAGATACTTTGTAGCAGAGTGATTATGTACATTACATACAACTTCCAACATCCAATCATCAAGAGTGTCAAACCTTTTGCCCTTTAATGTAAAAGGGCATCCACATTTTTTCGACCATGCTTGCTTGATCTTTTTCTTAGAAGGCCCCTCATCATTGGTCTTACTATGCTTGAAATGATCGCTTCTCTCACATGTTAGAACAACTCTAGCTTTTATTCCAAGCCTTGTAGCATTTGATATCTTTATGACACTCTATTTTTTTACCCAAATCATGAGCCAAGTTCACTAATGCATCTCGGCTGTGAAATATCTAAACACATAACCATTGAATAACACATTAGTCTTACTTCTTCGGTGGTAAACACATCTGTAAAGTCCACCACATAAGCTGGCTGAACTTGACTTTCTTATGTGAATATCTTCAATGAGGAAAAATAAAATGTGAATTTCTCAGAACCGTTCGGACATATACAACAGCACATCATAAATATGTTCGAAATATTATAACCGAACACATACTGAATGTTCAGTTATAACTTGCCGAACATACTATTGATATTCAGAAATTAATTTCCAAACATATGTGAATATTTCAACAAATTAGGTTCAAACATTCCAAATATGTTCAATCATATCAGACCGAACAGAGCGCGAGCAATTGCTAAGCAAAACTTGAAAAAAGTGGCAAAAAAACTCAAATAATCAACCAGACTTACCTTTTTGCTGCTATTAGGAATGAAAGACATGATTTCCCTTTTAACTTCCTTCTCCATTACAATGTTTGGTTTCGATTGAACTAAAAAAAATAGAGTTTGGATTTGATAGGAGCAAGAAGATTTAAGTGGGAAGAAAGTGAAGTGTAGGAGAGTGGTACAATATTGTAAAGAGAGTGAAGAAAGAAGGAAATGTGTGAAGTGCAGTGGAGGACGAAGGAAAGGAAGATGAGTGAGTGTGGGAAGACTGGTGAAGAAGGAAGGAGAGATGAGTGAGTGTGGGAAGAAGGAAGGGAGAGATGAGTTATGTGTGTGAAAAAAAAGTTTATTTTTTATTTTGGAAAATGAGATGTCCATATCAGTAATTTCACATAATGATCTTATTGTAAAAAAAAAAATTACATAATATCTATGGTGGGAATAGCAAAAAACGTGGTGCCAACAGAACTCTCATAGCATGTTTAAATTATAATATAATTCACACTTTTTATAAAGGTTATGAAAATTCATGGGCATGCAAATATGTGAAAATCTTAGGGATTGGATTGTAATCAAGTCCACTCTTGCCATTTGAGTCTCCAATATGATAGCAGTTCAACTCCACCTAACTATTTACTATGGGCCTATTTGCATACAATGCATGAGAATCTATATATAGTCAAACAAGCTCCACCCAAAGGAAGATAAGAAATGAATATCTAACAATCACTCTAATAGTTTAAATTATTAGGATGGGGTAGAAATTGTGGGCCTTTTATGTTGTGTTGGAACTGTAGCTTAATATGTCAAAGGGCTTGTTTGTGTCATGCAATTAGAATCTTAGGATTATATTTTTTTTAAGTAATTAAAAATGAAGAATTAAAGGTGAATACTAAAAAATGACATCAAATAATTTCTCCTATTATGGAAATAGAGTCAAGCCAAAATGAGAAATGAATATATATCCAGCTATCACTCTGCTGGTTCAGATCCCTCCAACTAAAGAGATTGAAATGAGTATAATTAGGATCACTCTGATAATTCAAATATTAGAAAAGTCAATATCGCATCTATACTTTATGTGTCATGTCTTTAATAATCTTTTGATGGAGCTAATTTGACACAAGGTTCTTTTTCCCCCCCTACTACATTGGGTACAAGGTCAAGAGTGATGCTTTGAACATTGATCCATTGGCATGTAAGGAATCTGACGGGGCAGAGAGATGTGAAATTGGACAGTGGGATCTACTCTTGAACAGTCGGGTTGTCATTATGTGAGCCCCCAGTGGAGCCTTGGAGTTGGAGAACTGTTAGCTGCGACCGGATCAAGAGCATATTGACTTAAGGGGATGGGAATGGGGGAAGCACTCATTCTCTACTGTCCGAAAGGGTCAAAAAACTCTACTGAAATTGAGACTATGCATGATAAAATCGTCCTATGATCGCTATCAGTGTGGAAATCTAGGGATTTGAACTGTTTGAGGGACACCCATTCAGTGGTGTAACCCACCTTGTCAAGCGTTGTAACTTTAGCTCCCCCTGTCATATGCCATATGCCATTGCTATTGATTTTTTACTTTTCGGATTCAGACATATAGCAAGGCTCTCTTAAGCTCAAGTTTGGGATAAAATTTTATAAGCTTATGCTTGTGGGGCTCACCTTTGGTCCATCCAAATGGACTAAACATATGACCCCCCCTAAATTGCATATGTCGACCAACTTTTTGTCAGATTTGAATTTACAAGACCGTTGAATAGACTATGTATCGATCCGAAAGGATTGTTGACCATTAAACTTTTGGACCCATATCGAGATGATAGAAATCATGGTTGTGAATGATTTTTTGCAGAGAGGATGATCCCAAGGAGTCCTTGAAATCCTCCCTATCTCCATCCCCATTTGGGTCCCAAGTGGGCCCCACCACACACTTGAACTTATCTTGTCCTAAGTTTGAGCTTAGGAGTATATATACATAGGAGTATCTCTCATCTTATTATGAGAGATAAGGTGAGGACTCTCACATCCATATCAAATGCCAACAACATAAATGTGAGGGCCCACACCTTATCTCTCATAGTAAGGTGAGAGATGCTCTCATAGAAGCATCTCCCATATATATATATATATATATTTATGTGTGTTTGAAAACTTTACATGCAGAGTGGAGTGAAGTAAAGCTTCAAATAGTGAAAGGATAAAACATAAGTGTTGTGATTATATTTTGTCTTTATTTATTTGGTAGAAAATCTTTCTGAATTTTTATTTTAAAAGTGGGTTTTTTGGGCTTCTATTGGCATTGCGGTTTTATCTTTCCACACCGCAAAAAAAAAAAAAAAAAAAAAAAAAAAAAAAAAAAAAAAAAAATAATCATAAACTACCCCCCGCTCCGGTCTCCAGCTGGGAGGCCCCCCCCTTCGTCGTCGGCGGGGAGGGAGATCGGGCTGCAGGAGGCGGAGAGTAGGGAGGGAGGAAGAAAGAGGGTAAGGTGGGGAGGCAGGCCGGCCGTTCTCCCTCCTTGCCAGAGACTTAGGGGGGGGGGGGGGGGGGGGGGGGGGGGTGTGTAGTTTAGGAAGTTTGATTTTTTTTTACAGTGTGGAGAGACAAAACTGTAATCCCAATAGAAGCCCTCTTTTTTTTTTTTTCTTCTTCTTCTTTTAGTAGGGAAAGAAGTTTGGTTTTTGATTTTTTTTTTTTTTTTGGTTAAAAATGAAATTTAAAAAATATGTATATTTAATGTTACCCTCGTCTGAAAATTGAGGCACAAAGAGCAGTGATATAATAAAATAAAAAGTCCGTGGAAATTAGAGCGAAAAATATTATTCTCTCTGTCGTTAGTCGTTAGGAAGACTGGAAACTGTTTAGACTCTCTAAAAAAAAAACGGGGAACTGGGAAGTCTGCATTTTAATGGATTAATAACAACGTTCCAACTCCGCGTGCGTTTACCCAATCCACTGTGATAAATCCTTTCTCTCTCTAAACCCACGCAGAAGCAGCATTTGTAGGCGTTAGTATGTTTTACGATAGAAGACGAGTTGTCAGAGCGGAGAGGAAGTTAGTGATTTTGAGCTGAACAAGGTTAGTACAGATTTTGTTTCTTTGTAACTCTACAGAATTTTTTTTTTTGTTTGTTTGTGTTGATTTATAGGTGAGATTGGTCAGCTGAAGCAGAAGCTTCTGCTCTCTCCCCCCCCTCTGGAAAGATGGAAAAAAAAAACAAAAAATTTGGTGCATTTATGAGCTGTTTCTGTGATAAGAGGGTTTTTTTCTTCCAAGGATTTGATTTTCTGAACCTCTTTGTATTTTGAGAAAAAAAAAGTTTGGTAAAAGATTTTTTTTTATTCTTACTTCTCTATTTTTTCCCTTTTTGATCTGGAATCATCAGGAGTTTGAGCTTAAGCTATGAGCAATTGGAAAATTTTCTCACTGCATGTCACTCACCTCTAAATTTCACACACAAAAGATAGGAAAGGGGAGATGAAAATATAGTGAAAGGTAATAGAGAGACTGACGCAGCATGAGATTGTTGGGCCTCGCACACAAAAGATAGGAGAGGAGAGATGAAAAAAAAAAGAAGCTTGTAGATCTATATTTCCCATAGATTAATCCCAAATGGTTTGAGCCTTTTATTTTATTTTCACTTTTGTGCCATCAAATTTTGAGGATTTTTCAAAAAAAAAAAAAAAAATCATCAAAGGGGGCCACCCAAATCACATTCTAGCACATTTTAATTTGTAGATCTATATTTTGCACAGATCAATACCAAAAGTTTAAACTTTTTTAATTTTTTCCCCTTATTTGGTCATTTTGTTCTGGGTTCTTGGAGATTTTTTTCAATATCATGGCTCAATCTTATAATGATACAGGACCTCTGTTCAATGACGGTCCGCTACACCCCCTATCTTAGTTTCTACATATAGAAATAGAAATAATTTACTTAAAATATATAGGTTGTTCACTTTACCATGCAAATACTGTAATTAAAATGGTCTATTTTATTGTGAGTGCATTAATAGAGGTTGCCCCTTTTCACTAAAGGTTGTCAAAGATTGAAAGAAGGGATTAAATGATTCTGGCCTAGAGCTGGTTCTGGATTGTCTCTCAATAGATGTTTGTTCATGTGCCAAAGAGAACTAGTAAGTCCCTGTTCTGTTTACTTAAATTATATAGTGAATTTTTTTGAAAACATGGCCTGAATCTATTCTTTACTGCCAAAACTACTTCTTTCCTCTTTTCTTTTCCCATCTGAGCTCTTTGGCGTGGGATTCAAGTGCATTATGTAGATTTCTGGTTGTAAGGAGTGAGTTAAAATATAGGCAGTTCATTTTACCTTGTAATATTTGTAATTTGAAAGGATTAATTCAACATGAGTGTAATTGTTTCAGGTTACCCTTTATCCTTAAAGGTTGTTCAGAGTGTAGAATTGATTATATGATTCTGCTCTAGAGCTGGTTATGGATTGTCTCTTCAGAGTTGTTTGTTTGTGTGCCTAAGCTGGTAAGTTTAGTTTCTGCTTGTTATGTTGAACATTGCTGAATCTTGTGAGAACATGGCCTTCCATCTTTACCTATGGTGCCATCAGTACTACTCCTATTCTTTTGTGAGAACTTTACCTATGCTGCCATCACCACTACTGTTCTTTTGCGATAACATTACTGGATTTTGTGAGAACATTGCCTTCCATCTTTACGCATGCTGCCACAATGGAGGCTTTACACATGATGGAGTATCAGACTTGGTCTCTTCCAGTTGGAAAGAATTCTTTCATGGTTGATGATCATCACATCCTGTACTGAATAAGATTATGAAATCTTTACAAGGACAATATGTTAGAGTCAGACATGTACATGAGGTGCCATTCCTGCCAAGCCTAGAAGACAGAGCTACGAGTTTGTAGATCGACAAACTATTTCTTTTGGAATATGTATTATATAGAGAGGAAAAGGTTTTGTTTTCTTGAATAGAAATGAAAATCTTTAAATGTGGATCATGGTTCATTGCACAAACTCTTCATCCGATGGACCCTGGACGAACTTTCAAAAAATCTTCCCAATAGGAGGAACCTAGTCATACATATGGCAATCTGCAGTAGATAGTTAACAAAGAAATCCAGCCATGTACCTCACCACAGAGGAAAGAATGACAAATACTAGATAACTTGGATCTTCTACTCCTGTTTGCGGGCACTGTATATCTATGATGGGGCTTATCTCGTAGATTCTCCGTATTAGCTCTGTGGTTGCCACCTTTACAAACTCAAGATCAACTGATGGTTTTGCATATCCATTTCCTTGTGCTAGGTGTCATAATCCCTTTGGTTCTTGTAAGCTATCATATAACTGCTTTAGGAAAAAAATAAATAAATAAGAACACATGAAGACATTATAATAGTAAAAAATATATCAAAAGACAAATAAATGCCTTTAGATTAAAAAAACACATTTAGAAACTATCATAGTCAAACAATATATCGAAAGATAAAATAGAAAGATTAATAACTCATGTAACTGTGCTCTCACAACTCTTAACGAAACTATTTGCCATATGTTTGATATGGCTTTTGTTTTATTGATTAGTATAGTTTTTGGTGTTGCTGTTACCATTAGGGCATTATAATTATAATTATTATTTTTTGTACATTATTGCATGAGCTAAGAAGGAACACACATAGTTAGAAAGTTGCTTTGCCTGTTGAATGTTGATACTGTTTCCTTGAGTAAGGGTTGCTAATCTGTTCCTCTAGATTTTTGACAGGCAATGTGCCCTTTTCTACTTGTAGGAGTGTGTACCCATCTTCTACTTACAGGGATCTTACACTTGAATAATCTCTTTTTTCTTTTTAATTTATTTCGATTTTTCTATGGTTTGAAACTGTTAACTGCTTTCCAGAGGAATTTTTCTTTTCTTTTCTTTTTGAAAGTTCTTCCAGAGGAATTTTATGATCCTCATGCCATGGTATCCTATGTTTTGAGAATTTCTTGGGATATATCAAATTGGAAACCTCATACTGTTGTTGGATTACACATGCTATTAACTCGTGCAACTTAGAATATAACAAAGTTCCTTTGAAATAGAACAGTCGTGATCTATTGAACTGTTTACATGTTTATTTAACATTATGCATGCTGATTAATAAGGTGAATGAGTTTGGCATTTTATTAATTGTCTTTTTTCAGGTAGTTAAATTTTCATATCTAACACCAACCAACCAATAGAAAGGAAAACCATCAATCATGAGCAACCTCAAACTGGGCGTGGAGGTTGTTAGTGCTCACAACCTCATGCCCAGAGATGGCCAAGTCTCTTCCAACCATTTCGTTGAGCTCCACTTTGATGGACAAAGGTTACGTAGCACCATCAAAGCAAAAGATCTAAACCCTGTCTGGAATGAGAACTTCTACTTCAACATATCTGACCCAAGCTCTCTCTCCAACCTCCATCTTGATGCCTACGTGTACAGAGACATCAAAGTCAAAGGCACCAGCTCTAGATCTGTCCTTGGAAAGGTCCGCCTAACTGAAAGATCATTCGCTGTCCCATATGCCGATGCAGTCGTCTTCCACTACCCCTTGGAGAAGAAGCAAGGCATGTTCTTGCGTGTGAAAGGAGAACTGGCCCTCATTGTCTATCTGACTGATGAACCTACTTTGAAGTCCCTCTCAAACCTGACTCCAGCAATTGGTCTGTCCGCGAGATGGGACCTACTTGCAAGCCAGACCACCCGACCTCAACTTCATGTCTCAAATCCAACTCCAACCACACCCCGTGTCCAATGATAGAGCCGAGTCAAGCTGCACCAACCAGAACCAGCAGCATTCTTCAATGACAATGCCTCAAGAGCTGGTGAAGTATTCAGGTCATGGGATAAAATCTGTGCCACCAAAGACCATTCAAATGTACCCAGCATCATCACAGGAGCCAGTTGACTATACAGTTAAAGAGATAAGCCCTTATCTCGGGAGAGGACAGGTTGTTCGGGGAGGTTTCATGAGACTTGCTGACAAGCCTGCTAATACCTTTGGCCTTGTAAAGCAGATGCAGTACCTTTTTGTACGTGTAGTGAAGGCACGTTTGCTCCCTGCAATGAAAGAAATTCCTTGGAGGCTTGATCCTTTTGTTGAAGTGAGGGTAGGAAACAACAGACGGACCACAAAACACTTTGAAAAGCAGCAGCAAGATCCTGTCTGGAACGAGGTGTTTGCCTTCCCCAGGGACCAGATGCAAAGTTCAGTCCTTGAAGTTGTGGTCAAGGACAAGGTCCACATTAAAGATGATGAACCTGTGGGCATTGTCAGGCTTGAACTCAATAGAATTCCTACACTCGCTCCAGGGGAGAGTACCCTAGCACCGGAATGGCATCGACTTGAGGGCAAGAAGGTGGGGGGGAAGACGAAAGGCGAATTGATGCTTGCTGTCTGGATGGGAGTGCCGACTGATGAGGCATTACCTGATGCATGGGACTCAGATGCTACTGCTGCACTTGTAGATGCCTCTACGGCCTCTTACATAAGATCAATGGTCTACTTTTCCCCGCTCTTGTGGTACATGCGTGTGGAAATCATAGAGGCAGAGCACTTAGTTGTAGCTGAAAAGAGCCGAATCCCCGAAGTCTATGTGAGGGCGCAGATAGGCCCCCAGTTTTTGAGAACAAAGGCTGTTCACGCCCCAACATTTAACCCTCTATGGAATGAAGATCTGTTACTAGTTGTTGCTGAGCCTTTTGAAGGTCATCTGATTCTTTCAGTTGAGGATCGCGAGGGACCTCATAGGGAAGAGGTAATTGGACGGGTTGTTATACCACTCAGTTCCATTGAGAAGCGTGCTGACGACCGGATGATCAAGACACAGTGGTGCCAGCTTGAGATGCCAGTTGCTGCTGTCGATGTTGATCAGTTGAAAGAAGATAAGTTGCCTGGCAGGCTTCATATCCGTCTCTGCCTAGAGGGTGGCTACCACGTGATGGATGAGAAAACAGCCTACAGCAGTGACCTACGTCCCTCTGCAAAGGAGCTCTGTAAACCGCCAATCGGTGTCTTGGAGCTTGGCATCCTGAGTGCCAACGGGCTTCCCCCGATGAAAATAAGGGATGGGAGAGGTACAGCTGATCCATTCTGTGTTGCAAAATATGGGCATAAATGGGTGCGAACGCGTACCATTGTCAGCACCCACAGCCCCAAGTTCAATGAGCAGCACACTTGGGAGGTGTACGATTCGGGAACAGTCATCACGGTAGGTGTATTTGACAATGGCCAAATTGGTTCGAATACCACCAGCACCAACAAGGATAAGAAGATTGGCAAGGTACGGATACGTCTCTCTACACTTGAACCAGGCCGACTGTATGCACATTCATATCCATTATTGGCCCTACACCCTTCTGGCGTCAAGAAGATGGGAGAGCTGCATCTGGAAATAAAATTCTCATGCACATCATTGGTGAACATGATGTGTACATATTCACGCACGTTACTCCCAAAAATGCATTACATAAGGCCCTTGAAAGTGACACAGATAGACACGCTGCGCTACCAAGCGGTCAACATCATGGCAGCTCGGCTGAGTCGAGCAGAGCCACCTCTGCGGAAGGAGGTGTTGGAATACATGTCTGATGGCGATTCGCTCATGTGGAGTTGGCGTAGGAGCAAGGCAAATTTCTTCCGTTTGATGTCGTTGTTTTCAGGATTGTTCGCTGTGGGTAAATGGTTTGGAGATGTGTGTACGTGGAAGAACCCTGCGAAAACAATGGTCATCCATGTGCTTTTCATCATGCTCGTGTACTTCCATATATTCATACTGCCAATGTTGCTTTTATTTATGTTTTTTATGGGGATATGGAATTACAGGTATCGGCCATGTTATACTCCACACAGAGACACAAAGATCTCTTTTGCAGAGGCAATGCATCCTGATGAGCTTGACGAAGAGTTCGACACATTCCCGACAACTAGACCCGCAGACATTGTGCGCATGAGGTATGATCGCCTGCGTAGTGTGGCTGGAAGGATACAGACAGTGGTGGGTGATGTGGCGGCACAAGGGGAGCGAGTCCTATCACTGCTCAGCTGGAGAGATCCAGTTGCTACAGCAATGTTCTTGATATTCTGCTTTGTATCTGCATTGGTGCTATTTGTGACGCCCTACGAGGTCATTATTGTTGTGGTAGGCTTTTATATGATGCGGCACCCATGGTTCCGACAGAGGCAACCATCCGTGCCGCTTAGTTTCTTCCGGCGTCTGCCTTCAAAGATTGACAATATGCTGTAAATAGCACCGGTGAATTACCAGAGGTGTCACACCACGGGCCTGTTGGTTTCTGATTTTGATCATCTGTGGAGAATTTATTGCTTCATTACGTGAGGATTATAATCCTATTATATTTAGTATTGGCAAATTTAATATTGAGTATTGGACAAAATCTGAGATTTATTTTTTACTGTAATTTTAGTGGGACTGCTTAAGGAAGATGGGTACAAGATTTGTGCTGTAGAGTTTCATATTGCCATCACACGTTTTGCTGCCATGTCATCACCTGACCAGCCATCATATGGGAATTTTGATCTTTCATGATGACATCAACAAGGGATGGTAAATAGTTAACAAGAAAGGAGGAGGACTTGCATGTGTCATCACATGAGCACCATGGGCACAAAAGGTTCTTTCCACAGAACATGGGCACTTATATTTTCACATGATGACATCAGCTACAGGATTTATTTGGAGTTTCTTATTGTGAGCTTATGTGGACTATCATATGTGAACTTATGGAGAGTTTTGTCATAATGTCTTGGGAAACACAAAAGTCAAGAAAACACAACATGGCCTTGTTTCGTTTATATGTCTAAGTATGTTGCCATGGGATCCGTGCAACAGCAGAATGGATAATCGCTCGAGCCATCTCTGGGCGCTCGAGCAGACGAGTGGCAGTAAGCCATCTGCTTGAGTGCACATTTATACGCTCGAGCGACCAGTGCGCAAAAAGCCCAATTTAAATAGGAAACTATCTTCTAATTGTTTCAACTTTCTTCCTTGAGTCCTACTTGCTCTACAAGCATTGAGATACGAATTAAAGGCTATATATTGCCTTCCTCTCTCAACTTTAGAACACCACTCTCCTATCCTAAAGCCTAGAGATCTACTGAGAGATTATTTTCCTCTCCTAAGCTTCAAGTTGATGTGCTGAAGTTCAAGTCTTTAGATGTTCTTCTTGCTACTTTTCTGTAGTAGATTCATCTTGAAAAAGCATTCAAGGTGGTTGGTTCAGGCGCGGTGAAGGTGCACGGCGAGTAGTCGACAAGATCAAAGAAGTCCTTAGGTTGAGTCAACAACTGGGAAGGGTTGTAAGTATCTCTTGTAACTTTCGTTTCAAATAGTATTTGGTTGTCTTTTGGCCTAGACGGTAAGGCCTGTGGTTTTTTTCTGAGTAGGATTTTCCACGTAAAAATCGTTTGTCCTTCTCTCCTTGTGGTTTGATTGTTTTTAATTTGGATTAGGTCTAATTATTAATTTAAACACATAAGATTAATATTTAATAGATATCTGGTTATTGGGACCTCAGCCTGTGTCATGGCCGGAATTATCACATTCTCTTCTGTGCAAAGTTAGTATTTGCTTGGTTTGAAGTTAATACACTTGGGATAACTAAAAATAATCTCTTGTACTCATACTTGTTTGGAAACCAATAGATCTTACAAGTTGCTTTGGAATCATGGGAAAAGATGGCGATACTATTTAGTGGTTTTTTTCGATCTTCATAAACCAAATGCAGGTATCTTGGTTTACAGGGAAATGTGGATTCATTTGTTTGCATGACCTGAGTTGTAAGTGATACCATCACTTGAGACAGTTGTTTTTGTCATTTATTTGCCATTACCATTTAATCCAAGTTACCAATAACTAGATTTACAAGTAAACTTAGCGCAGAGCTCCGGAGTCTGGTCAGGTGGATCCAAAGGGAGCCTTAAGGGTGTGTTTAGATGTAGCTCACATTGCCAATCTGATGTTCATTTGGGGAAAACAGATATATGTTTATTCAGCCTTTCTTGGTTGAGCGACACAAAATGGATGCACAATAGGCTGCGAGAAATGTTTAATGGTCTGATCAGGTAACACTGCCAATGGTGTGATACAAATCACTGTAAGCTACATAGATTTTGAGCTTAAGACAGGTATCATCCGGTATGTGTTTCCCCCCCCCCCCCCCCCCCCCCTTTTTTTTTTTCTGTATACCAAATTCTCCTTTTTATTGTGAGGTTAACATTATTTGATCCAACTGCTTGGTCCACTGTATCCCTCTCCCTACCTCATTATTAGAATGCTATGATGCACATATATGGTATGGATATCGCAAGAATAGTGCAGGGACAAGGATTTTACACAAAAAAAGTGAAATATAGGATACGATACGAAACGATACGGTACTCATTTTGAAGTATCCGTACATCATAGTTAGAATGGATCAGGTGGCCTCCAAAGGATAGAGTCTATGAAATTAATCTATGCACCCTAGTTTATGTGGTCCATCTAGGTGGGTGTCTATGGTAGAATAAGGCTATTTAAAAGGCAATGATAGTGATTAGAGGTTGCCAAAGTATCACTTCAATTCAATCGGATGATCTTGACCCTTGATTTTTGGGCTTTAAATTTCTAATGACTTGGAAGTGCAATTTCTATTGCTATTCAGTCCTGTGGTGGTTAACAGTAAATTTTGTTTCAAATTGGTGAGTGCGAATTCCCTGGAGTGTAGTAGTTCTTTCGCATCAATCTTTGGGCCTAATTATACAATTAGTATGGAATTTTACTTTTCTAAGAGAGAAATCTAGGAGTCTTCACGTAAATGCATTATAGATATGTATAGCTTTGCATATATAGAAGTAATCCTTGTTGAAAAGCATTTATGTTGCCTCATACCAAGATTTTCATTTGAGGGGCCGGGCGGACGATGGTTAGTAGAAAAACTCTTCGTTAAAAAAAAATTTCCTTTCTTTTGGTAAGGTTAGTATAAAGTACTCACACTCTCGGTCTATTTTGTAAAGGAATCCTACTCACAACTAAGATATTAGAATGTCCCTAGAATGGCAAAACTTACATACCATATAAAGTATAATATGCAAATATCAAAAAAAAAAAAAAAAAAAAAAAAAAAAAAAAAAGAAAAAGAAAAAGAATTTTACAGGTAATTAGAATAAGTATAAATTGATTATACTCCTAGCAACCTGGAAACCATACTCAATTTAAAAAGCTCAACATTAATCAAAGCATCAATAATTCAAAGTTCACATATAATTAATGAATTAAAAATTCTCATCTCAAATTCAGAAAAGATTGAAACTATCAAACTCATCCATGTATAACTCTAAAATACAACTGTCATAACTTGTGCATTGTGCAGAGAACAAAACCAATCTTGTGAGCAATTTTAAAAGGTCTTAAAATACCCTTTTAAAATTCCTTGAATTTCATTCTTTGTGCATTTGGTTGGAATCTTAAATGCTCAATTGAGAGGAGGGACTTGATTTCCATTCTCTATGCATTTTGGTTTGGGCGATTGGTGAATCGATTTTTTTTTTTTTTTTTGATAAAGCCTCCATTATCCAGACAAGAAAAGACTAGGGTCATATCAAAAGTACATAAATTCAGAACTCCCTCCTTTAAAAAAAAAGGGCATTTGGTCGGAGGTCCCTCAACTTTGATTTTTGTTTCAAACGGTCCACATTCTTTTTCCGTAGAGCCAAATGTCATTTTTCAAGTTTTAAATAGTTAAAAAGTCCAAAGTGCCCCTCTTAATAGACTCGGTGCGGTATATAAAAAAGGAAAACTGATTTCGTTAAGAGTTTTATTTGGAGAAAAAAAAGGGAGAAAATCGATCAATTTCGCGAAGATTATTTGACGGCACATATCAAGGATTACGACAGATAAGAAAAAGAAAAGGGGGAAAACTGATTCAATGAAGGAGAAACCATCTAGAAAATTTGTACGTGAGACTGGGCAAAACTCAAATAACTTTATCTGAGAAGGGGAAATCATCTAAAAAATCTGAATATGGGACTGGGCAAAACTTAGATAAATTTCTTTCAAATTCGGAGAAATTTCTTCCAAACTCAGATAAATTTGGTCTAAATTCAGATAAATTTGTTCGAAACTCAGAAAAATTGTTCAAAACTCAGATAAATTTGACTGAGTTTTGCCAAAAGTTCAGATAAATTTATCTGAGTTTGAAACAAAACCTTTTGAAAAAAAAACTAAGATAAACTTATATATCTTTTCGAAGAAACTCACAATAAAAAAAGAAAAAGAATATATAGTAGCCACATGAGAAAGAAAACTATATGAGATCATAGAAACTCTCATGCACGACTAGAACAAACCCATTAAAAGGAGTCAATACTAATCTTGTATGGGGTAAATATCAGTTCAATACTTCTGATATGTCTTGGTGCAATTCTTTTCATATATTTTGTAGGGCAACGATCACAGAAACTCTCACGCACTCCTCAACAATGAGGTGGGGCAAAGATCGGTCGGAAAAAAATAGGTTCATGATCAGATCTTAGGGCATAGTTATTTGATGATTGGAAAGAAAATCCATGAAAGCTTCTGCAAGTAGTGCCGCTGCAGCGAATCGTACATTGGTGTAGGAGGCTTGGAATCGTTCCCTCCCATTTAAATATTAAAACTTGATATATTTCATCTCATTAGAATTTCAAAACTTGATCCAAAACTAGGAATTAAAATCTGTTAGACAGCTTGATGCGCTTAAAGGGGCACATCAACCATTAAATATCATGTTAAGGAGCTTAAAATTAGGGATTAAATGCGTGACATAACTTCAAATGGTTAGAACGGCAAAATCAGTTATGCAAATGTATGATTTGGCATACTTAGGGACCTCCGCTTGCAATAAGTCTAGGCACATGGACTAAAAGCTTTAACCGAAAATCCTGTGGATTAGAGGCCTTAAAAGACAGTATTTAGAGACATTTGGCTAATTTACCCCCAAAAAAAGTCTAAATAGCAACCTTAGTTCTCTACTAAATGACAAAAAAAAAAAAAAAAATATCTCTTTACACAAAAAGTCAAAAAGATTATCTATCAAGCCACTAAAAACAAAAGACCATCATTACCCCTAATATTTTATTCTCTATTTTGATTTGATGCTTCACTTCACTTCAATTTAATTCACCACTCATCCAAACACGAAAAGAGATAACTTTTGGAGAACTTAAAATTTCTCTATGAATTCTTGGAATTCTGATAAAGAAAAAGGCCTTAAATATCATAGTCTAACCAAAGTAGAGAAACGGGGACTTTTAAAATTTCCTCGACCTTAATTCTACTTTGGACTAGTCTGGACCTCACTTGGATTCGACCCGACCACTGTAGTGGCGGACCCAGGATTTTGATTCGAAGGGGGCTAACGATGGTCAAAAGTCAATTTTTTACTCAACTCAAATGTTTATAAAAAAAAAAAAAAATCCAATGTTTACAAAAATACACCCTAAATCTAAAAATTATATAGAAAGAATAATTTCATAATTCTAAAGAATATCATTCACATGATTACTTAATTTGCATAATAAATTAAAACCATTCAAATGATCACTTAATTTCTGTTGATTTGAAGACGACTTTTTGAGAGAGAGGGAGAGCAGATTTATGCCATTTCTTTGAAGTTGAAGAAATGGAGGGGGGCTTGATGGGTTTCTTAAGTGGGAGCTGGGCCAAAAGGGCCTAATAACCCTTGTGGGCCTTTTTAGTTTGAGTGGGGTGCTAAAGCCTCCAGACCCTTCTATGTCAGGCCGCCCCTGCCGGCCAGTGTGGCTCCAAGAAGTATTATTGGATTGCCCGCCAACACTTCCGACAAACATGTTGAGTTAAGAAGTTCGGATTTTCATTAAAAAAAAGAAAAAAAGTATGAATGTGATGCTGGGATCCCAATGGTGTCAATGGAGCATTGTTAACAGGAAAAAAAAAATGTTGACTTTGGACGGCAGCATTGTTATAGGAAAATTTTTGTCTTGTGCGCTAGAACCAATGGAGAGTCTAGTTCCCTTGTGCGGCTCTTACAGTCACCAGAACTCAACTGTAGGGGGGGGCCATTTAAGATAAATGTCATGCCCTCCCCTTAGTGTCATATTATAAAAATTTTAGATCAATAGAAGTAGATTTCACTGTGAGATTGAGCACGTAAATAAAAATGTGATAAACACAATGTGACCAGCCTCAAGAGTCACACAACTGGCTGGTTTTTCTTCTTCAATGCCTTCTAAGTAAAAAGAACTATGTTTCCTTGGGCTAAAAATTTAGAAAGATAATAGAGTATAAATAACTTTTTTTTGCATGGTTATCTTATTATACACTATCCAATTAGGTGGGCTTATTCTTAATGCACCAGTAACTGAAGATAGCAGCCATTTGATCCTGGCCATAGATAGAGTATAATAGCCTTCTGTTGGGCCTACTCCACCAAGATAGCAGCCATTTGATCCTGGCCATAGATAGACGTACGCACCTACCACAAACTTCCATGGCATTTGAGATTGATGGTATATGTGGGGCACATCCCATTATTCATTCAACCAGTTCCCGTGTCTTTCAAACGGCTATTTGTGAGAACTTGATTCAGGCGACACTTAATTCAGAGGGCATAGCGTGTCAACCACTTGCTTCAAATGGAGAGTCTACTCATTTCTCACATCGAAAATGTCAAAGTCTTTATCATGGGCTTATAAGTTAAAATTTTAATACCGTGAGGACCCAGAAACCGTAATGTGCTCGATGGGTGACCTCGTAGGAAGTCCTTGCGTGCCCATATCCTGAGAATTCTGCGCACGTGGGTCAAAGCGGACAATTTCATTGTGATAGTGGATAGTAACATCATCAATCAAAAACAAATAATTTTCGCCCATGGATGGCACAGCCCATATCCGTGCCCACAGGCCATTCTGGGCCAGGACCTGCCACCCCCGTCCCACAAGGGGTGGGCCGTGCCCGCCAAAGTTTAAACAATAAACACCCCTGGGTCAGATTATCATTGTCGTTGAGAAGACTGGGAAGTGGGAAGTCCGTTTTCATGGATTTAACTACGTTCAAAGTCCGCGATCGCTGTCCGAGGAGCTTCTGTTTATATGTCTGACTCTATGAAGTATGAAAACACGCAGAAGCAGCATTTCTGAGCAATCAGAGGGGAGAGGAAGTTAGTGATTTTCAGCTCAAGAAGGTAAACAGATTTTATAATTTCTTTGCAAGTTTAGCTTTCTGTGATGTTGGTTTTTGGTGATTTCTAGGTGAGATTGGTCATCTGAAACAGAAGCTTCTGCTTTCTCCTTTTCTTTTATGGATCTCTTGCTTTTTTGAAAGATGGAAAAAGATTGGTGCATTTATGAGCTCTTTGTGCAATGGGAGGTGAAAAAATAGGAAGAATGCTGCAGACTAGAGGTTAGAATAGCTTCATCTGGTGAAATCGTTTTTTTTTTTGTCTTCCAATTGGATTTAATTTTCTCTACCTTTATGTGTTTTGAGAAAAGAGCAGTCTGGTAAAAGATTTTCATTTTTTTTTTTTGTTCTTACTTTTCTTGTTTCTTTTTTTTTTTCCCCTTTTTTTTTTTTTTTTTTTTTATCTGGAGTTGGCAGGAGTTTGAGCTTAGTTTATGAAGAATTGGAAAGTTCTCTCCTGTGCATTGCACATCCAAAGAGTTTCAGTGGGACCCACCTCTGAATTTCAGAGTAAGAAAGATGGGAAGAGGGAGATGCAAATAAAGTGAAAGTTAATAGAGAAACTGACGCATCATGAGATCATTGAGACTCACACATGAACTCTGTACTCATGCAAGATCATAGCATAGCAGTTTTTCCATTAGAAGGAAGGGTCTGAAAAAATAGAGAAGCAGTTTATTTACTAGGAACATTAGTCAATTTCAAATATTGCTTATAACCAGGTTCAAAATAACAGCTAGCAGCTGAGTTATCAGTCATATCCGCTATGCTATTTTGAAAATAGAAGTGCAGTGGCCGATAGTGGCCGCTACATAGCATATTTTGAAAAAAAACATTTTCATGAACCACTTGAGAAATGCTTACAGCTTTTACACATCTAAATTCCCATAGATAAATGCAAAATGGTCTGAGTTTTTTTTTTTTTTGTTTCTTTTTTGGATTTTTTGGAGATTTTCAGAAGGAATATATTTTCCCTCAAATTGGGCAAATGTAATCACATCCCAAAGCATTCTAACTCATAAATTATTGTTTTATGCCTTGTTCAATTTGCTCTAGTAGCTACTTGTTGCCAATCTCCTCTGTTTCTATCTTTCTCTCCTGTTTTTTGCTTTGGTGTTTTGGGGGCTGCTGTTTATGCCTTGTTCAATGCATAGCCATTGTTTTGCGGCCAAGTTTCTTTAGCGTTATATTCATTACTCTTCTTTCAATACATTTTGGATTTTAGCGTAAAAAAAACACTTGTAGATCTATATTTTCCAAAGATTAATCCCAAATGGTTTGAGCTTTTTATTTTATTTTCATTTTTGTGCCATCAAATTTTGAGGATTTCTAAAAAAAAAAAGAAAAAAGTCTCCTCAAAGGGGGCCACCCAAATCAAATCGTAGCGCACTCTACTTTGTAGATCTATATTTTGCATAGATCAATACCAAAAGTTTAAACTTTTTTAATTTTTTCCCCTAATTTGGTCATTTTGTTCTGGGTTCTTGGAGATTTTTTTCAATATCATGGCTCATTCTTATAATGATACCGGACCTTTGTGCAATGACGGTCCGCTACACCCCGTATCTTAGTTGCTACATATAGAAATAGAATAATTTACTTAAAATATATAGGTTGTTCACTTTACCATGCACATACAGTAATTAAAATGGTCTATTTCATTGTAAGTACATTAATAGAGGTTGCCTCCTTTTCACTGAAGGTTGTTAAAGATTGAAAAAAGGGATTAAATGATTCTGGACAAGAGCTGCTTCTGGATTGTCTCTCAATAGATGTTTGTTCGTGTGCCAAAGAGAACTAGTAAGTCCATTTTCTGTTTACTTAAATTATATAGTGAATTTTTTTGAAAACATGGCCTGTAATCTATTCTTTACTGCCAAAACTGCTTTCCTCTTTTCTTTTCCCATCTGAGCTCTTTGGCATGGGATTCAAGTACATTATGTAGATTTCTGGATGTAAGGAGTGAGTGAGTTAAATTATAGGCAGTTCATTTTACCATATAATATTTGTAATTTGAAAGGATTAATTCAACATGAGTGTAATTGTTTCAGGTTACCCTTTAAGGTTGTTTAGAGTGTAGAAAGGATTATATGATTCCGCTCTAGAGCTGGTTATGGATTGTCTCGTCAGACTTGGTTGTTTGTGTGCCTAAGCTGGTAAGTTTAGTTTCTGTTTGTTCTGTTGAACATGGCTGAATTTTGTGAGAACATGGCCTTCTATCTTTACCCATGCTGACATCGGTACTACTACTACTCTTCTGTGAGAACATTGCTGAATATTGTGAGAACATGGCCTTCCATCTTTACCTATGCTGCCCTAATGGAGGCTCAACATATGGTGGAGTATCAGACTGGGTCTCTTCCAGTTGGAAAGAATTCATTGATGGTTGATGATCATCACAAAACCTGTACTGAATAAGATTATGGAACCTATAATGGTCAAAAAATATATCAAAAGACAAATAAATGCCTTGTGGATGAACAGAAGTAAAAAAAAAAAACACATTTTGACACTATAATGGTCAAACAATATATCGAAAGATAAACTAAAAGGATTAATAACTCATGTAACTATGCCCTCTCGACTCAACAAAACTGTTTGCCATGTGTTTGATATGTCTTTTGTTTTATTGAGTAGTTTTTGGTGTTGTTATTACCATTGTGACATTATAACTAATATATATATATATATATATTGATTTATTTATTTTTATTTTTTTTTCTTATTGCATGGGCAAAGAAGGAACATACATAGTTAGCAAGTTGCTTTGCCTGTTGACACTGTTTCCTTAACAAAATAAGGGTTACTAATCTATTCCTCTAGATTTTTGCCAGGCAATGTGTGACCTATTCTACTTGCAGGAGTGCATGCCCATCTTCTACTTGCAGGGATCTTACACTTGAATAATTTCTTTGTTTTTTTTTTTTTTTTTTTTAATTTATTTTGATTTTTCTATGGTTAGCAATTGTTAACTGCTTTCCAAAGGTTTTTTTTTCTCTTTTCTTTTTGAAAGTTCTTCCAGAGGAGAATTTTATGATCCTCATTCCATGGTATGGGATATATCTGTTGGAAGCCGGTGGGCCTTCCAGATGGGATTTCAAAAACTTTGATCCTCTTAACGCAGGGATCAGATAGCCAAAAGGCCAAGAACCCATCCCCAGATCTCAAACCATAATCTTAAGTCTATTAAGATCCTAGATCTTTGTCTGGAAGACTAATCTAAACACACAAAGCAACTATCTAGATCTACAAACATAGCTAGAAGATCTATACCTGAGGAGCTTTGGTATGCTCAAATCGAGACTTTGATCTTTGTTTCTGCAAAACCCTTTCGCAAACACGATCTCCTAGACATCGCGATCTTCCACGCTATTACCCAATTGCAGAGAACTTCTCAAAGAGAATGGTGAGATCTCAATCGAGAAAATTTTCTCAAGGCACTTAAGTAGAGAAACCAGAGGAGCAAAGAGAGGGGAGGAAGAGACCACAAAAATTGTCAACAACCTTGGACATCCAGCCCTAGTCCTCTTTATATATTTTTGGAACTTCCTCTCCAAGTTCTCTAAGAAGTCCTACTCCTCTTTCCCTTATTAGTCCTTGTTTGAAAATAACTTTCTCTCTCTTAGGGCTAGGATGGAGACCACCAGATTTATGCTAAGGGTGATGGCTGGATATTGATTTCTCATCTTCATTTGATTTTTATTTCCATTAAAAGTTACTTTATGCTTATTTTTGAAAATTCACTTTTGGTCTTCATTTTTTACCACTTATGGTATAGATTTCTGTGTACTCAATTTCTATGTTCTTTAATGCAAACAGTCCCTAGATGATGGATGTTTTAGTAGGATGTACTTGTGTAGTGAACCTTCAGAGCTATTAAAGTTTATAAAAATGTTCTTTAGACAGCATTCAAAAGAAGAAAAAAAGGTTCTTTAATAATAGACTTGTGTCTGAGGTAAGTAGGTAAACAATTTTATGAACCTACAAACATGTGGACTGACCAACCCAAAAGAAAAAAGAAACCTACAATGCGGACTGGATGTAAGAAAGCGTTCATGTCCTATCACAGATTTTAAAGGAACATTATGAATGCATTCTGTGCATATGTAGAACTGTTTACATATTTATTTATTTTCAATTTTGACATTATGCTTGCTGATTAATAAGGTGAAGAATGTGTTCTGCATTTTATTAATTTACTGTCTTTTTTTTCAGGTAGTTAAATTTTCATCAGTAACACCAACCAACCGATAGAAAGGAAAGCCTTCAATCATGAACAGCCTTAAACTAGGTGTGGAGGTTGTTAGTGCTCACAACCTCATGCCTGAAGATGGCAAAGGCACTTCTAACCATTTTGTTGAGCTCCACTTTGATGGACAAAGGCTTCGTACGGCCCTCACGACCATCAGAGAGAAAGATCGCGACCCTGTGTGGAAAGAGGCCCTCTACTTCAACATATCTGACCCAAGCTCTCTCCCCAACCTCCATCTTGATGCCTATGTGCACAGAAAGAGCAAAGTCAAAGGCAACAGCTCTAGATCCTCCATCCTTGGAAAGGTCCACCTAACGGATAGATCATTTGTCCCAGCTGCTGATGCGGACATCTCTCACTACCCTTTAGAGAAGCCTAGCACGTTCTCGCGTGTGACTGTGAAAGGAGAACTGGCCCTCATTGTCTATTTGACTGATGACCCAACTCTGAAGTCCTCCTCAAACCTGCTTCCAGCAATTGATCCCTCTGCGAGACTTGACCTACTTGCAAGCCAGACCACCCAACCTCAGGTTCATGTCCCAAATCCAATGCCAACCACAGCCCCTGTGTCCAATGATGGAGCCGAGCCAGGCTGCACCAACCAGAACCAGCAGCACTCTTCAACGCCAATGTCTCAAGTGCTGGTGAAGTATTCACCTCACGGGATAAAATTTGAGCCACCAAAGACCATCCAAATGTACCCAGTGTCATCACCGGAGCCAGTTGACTGTAGACTTAAAGAGATAAGCCCTTATCTTGGGAGAGGACAGGTTGTTGGGTCTCGTTTCATGGGGCTTGCTGACATGCCTGCTAGTACCATTGACCTTGTTGAGAAGAGGCAGTACCTTTTCGTGCGTGTTGTGAAGGCACGTGAGCTCCCTGCAATGAAAGGAATTCCAGGGATTCTCGATCCTTTTGTTGAAGTGAGGGTAGGAAAATACAGAGCAAGGACAGAGCCCTTTGAGAAGCAGCGGCAAGATCCTGTCTGGAATGAGGTGCTTACCTTCTCAAGGGACCAGATGCGAAGTAAATTCATTGAAGTTGTGGTCAAGGACAAGGTTCATAATAATGATGATGAACCTGTGGGTATCATTAGGTTTGACCTCAATGGAGTTCCGACACGCATTCCACAAGAGGATCCCCTAGCACCGGAGTGGCATCGACTTAAGGACAAGCAGACGGGGGAGAAGACGAAAGGTGAATTGATGCTTGCTGTCTGGATGGGAACGCGGGCCGATGAGGCGACTGATGATGCATGGCACTCGGATGCTGCTGCTGCACTTGTGGATGGCTCTATGGCTGCATACATAAGACCACAGGTCTACTTTTCTCCGAGATTGTGGTATGTGCGTGTGGAAATCATACAGGCAGAGGACTTGGTTGTAGCTGAAAAGAGCCGAATCCCGAAAGTCTGTGTGAAGGCACAGATAGGCCACCAGGGGTTGAAAACAAAGGTTGTTCATGCCCCAGAATTTAATCCACTATGGAATGAAGATCTGTTATTCGTTGCTGCTGAGCCTTTCGAAGATCATCTGATTCTTTCAGTTGAGGATTTTGAGGGACCCAACTGGGTCGAGGTGATTGGACGGGTTGTCATACCACTCAGTTCCATTGAAAAGCGTGTTGACAACAGGGTGATTGCAAAGAGGCGGTACCATCTTGAGAAGCCTGTTGCTGCTGTCGATGTCGATCATTTGAGAGAAGAAGAGTTGCCTGGCTCCCTTCTTCTCAGACTCTGCCTAGAGGGTGGCTACCACGTGCTGGATGAGTCCCCACACTACAGCACTGACCTACGTCCCACTGCAAAGGAGCTCTGGAACCCGCCAATTGGTGTCTTGGAGCTTGGTATCCTGGGAGCTGAGGGGCTTCACCCGACGAAGACAAGGGATGGGAGAGGTACATCAGATGCTTTCTGTGTGGCAAGATATGGGCATGAATGGGTGCGAACGCGTACCATTGTCAACAGCCTCACCCCCAAGTTCGATGAGCATCACACGTGGGATGTGTACGATCCGGCCACAGTCCTCACAGTAGGTTTATTTGACAATAGCCAACTTGGCAGTTCTAATACCACCAGCAACAACAACGATATGAAGATTGGCAAGGTCAGGATACGTCTCTCTACACTTGAACCTGGCCGATTGTACACACATTCATATCCGTTGTTGGTCCTACACCCTTCTGGTGTCAAGAAGATGGGTGAGCTGCTTTTGGCAATAAAATTTTCATGCACGTCATTGGTTAACATGATGTATATATATTCACGCCCGGTGCTCCCAAAGATGCATTACTTAAGGCCCTTGACAGTGGTACAGCAAGATGTACTGCGCTACCAAGCCATCAACATTGTGGCCACTCGGCTGAGTCGAGCAGAGCCACCTCTGCGGAAGGAGGTGGTCGAATACATGTCTGATGTTGACTCACACATGTGGAGTATGCGTAGGAGCAGGGCAAATTTCTTCCGTTTGATGTCGGTGTTTTCAGGGTTGTTCGCTGTGGGTAAATGGTTTGGAGATGTGTGTACATGGAAGAACCCTGTGACAACAGTGCTTGTTCATGTTCTCTTTGTCATGCTCATGTACTTCAATCAACTCATACTGCCGCTGTTGCTTTTATATATGTCTTTGCTAGGGATATGGAATTACAGGTGTCGGCCACGTTATCCTCCACACATGGACACTAGAATCTCTTATGCAGAGGCAGCTCATCCTGATGAGCTTGATGAAGAGTTTGACACATTCCCGACAACTAGACCCGCAGACATTGTGCGCATGAGGTATGATCGCCTGCGTAGTGTGGCTGGAAGGATACAGACAGTGGTGGGTGATGTGGCGACTCAAGGGGAGCGAGTCCTAGCATTCCTAAGTTGGAGAGATCCAGTTGCTACAGCAATATTTGTGATATTCTGCATTGTATCTGCATTGGTGCTATTTGTGATGCCCTACCAGGTCATTATTGTTGTGGTAGGCTTTTATAAGATGCGGCACCCATGGTTCCGACAGAGGCTTTCATCTGTGCCGCTTAGTTTCTTCCGGCGTCTGCCTTCAAAGAATGACAATATGCTGTAAATAGCACTGGTGATTTACCAGAGGTGTCACACCACGGGCCTGTTGGTTTCTGATTTCCATTATCCGTAGAGAATTTGATGTTCCCTTCTCCTGTGCAAAGTTAGTATTTGCTTCGTTTGAAGTTAATACACTGGGGATGTTGAGAACTAGAAAATTTTCTCTTCTACTTCTTTGGTAACCAGTAGATCTGGTAAAAAATGGTGATACTATTTAATTAGCGCTTGTTTGGATATTCATAAACCAAATGCAGGTAACTTTGTTTACAGGGAAATGTGGGTTCGTTTGTTTGGATGACCTGAGTTGTTAGTGCTACCATTGTAATAATCTGAAGGATAGAAAGATACAAGATGTCAAGACACTGTTCAAATTCTTCTTTGTGTTTTCCAGTCTACATCTCTACATCCTTACATAGGATTTTTAACATGTATCAACATCAATAAGAGACACACAAATCTATATGATCATGTGCAATATATACTTGTGATAGAGAAGACTCACAAAACTCTAGGTATAAGAACAGTTGTGTATATTCACAAAACTCTTGAAAATAGACTTCTTACAATTTGTGTATATTCAATTACATGAAACAAAAAGGCCCATAGAGCTTAGACCACATTTTCAACGTTATAAATAAATGGATCAAGTTAGAACATGGGTTATACACTCCAAGGATGGATACATTACAGCCCCAATAAGATGAAGTTCCACTCTACATTCCTGTTGCTTGCACATGGAGTAGGAGTTCTTCAACTTCCCTGGCCTTGTTTCTAGAAGAAGTAACCACAAGAACTTGGGCAAGCCTGAACCTCACTTGGACTCGACCCGACTAAGCCCAGTGATCGAATGTTATCATGAATTAATTTAGTAGGCCTGATGACCCCATTTCCCATCGTGTGTTTTCCAACATGTAAAAGGTATTTATTGATAGCCCGAGAACTAATCTTTTCTGCCATTTATTAGAGTCTGAATCATCCTCAACAAAATCTATACGATTTTGTAAATGAGGATGTGATGTAAGTTGTGGGCTTATTATGTTGCAACTCTAGCTTAATCATTCATAGGGCTTTTTTCCTTTTTTTAATTAAATTCTTAGGATTGCATTTGGGTAAGAGAGGTTAAAAATGAAGAGTTAAAGGTGAGAGCCCAAAAATGATATAAAATAACCTCACTTTCTATAGAAATAGTCAAGCGGAAATGAGAAATGAATATGCCCAACCATCACCCTAGTAATTCAAATCCCTCCATTTATGTAAAAGTCAAGTGAAGGCATGAATGAATGTACCCAAACATGACCCTAATTCAAATCATTGAACAATAAAGGTTCCATCTATCCTTTACCTCTCAAGTCTTTGAGGTCTATATCTTTATTGGAATTCAAAGAATTCTTGTATGGAGAATTTCGAAAATTTCAGATATAGTGAAATTTTTGAATTCTCCTTTTTACTTAAGCATTTTGAAATTTCACTGAAAAATAAAGGGGTTAGAATCCTAAAAATTTCGAAAGTCATTTTGAAACCTTTTAGGTTGCTCTAATCTTAGACTTTTGAGAAACATGGCTTCTTGCAAATGCGGGGTTGAGCCATTACATCATATCATGCGTTCCCCAATACACCAAATTATTGTCAAAAATTCTAGTAAAGAAATAGGCCCTTAATTATGTTTTGCTGAGCACCTTCACCTATATGGTCTTTCCTGCTCCTTTTATGGAGCTAATTTGACCATGAGTTCTTATGTATTTTATGGGAACAAACAGGATATTTGTCTCTTCTTTTTTTTTGAGTTTGATTAAAACTCTAAAAGAGTTCAGGCTGTTAGTTTTTTTTATCTCAGTTTAAGTTTTTTTAAGAAAGTTAAACAAGGATTCATGATGAGCCTTGCACAAGTCATTAGTCACACTGGAAAAAATATAAATGTCTTTTTTTTTTGGTTGATGAAAGCTGAAAACATATCCATTGCTTACCTCATATTGTTGCAATTTGGATTTGACATTGTCATTAGTTTAGTTTATATCCATAAACACAACTTTCTCCAGCGCAAGACCTGACAACCAATGCATTTGTGAATTGCCCATTGCTTGTCATTGGTCATGTGGGACCCAGTTGCATTGGGTAACCATTCCTCTGTTATTTTTAATTTCCATGCTTTGTAATTGTTCTTCTGCAAGATTTCTCAGCTGTAGAAAGTTAAGCAAAATCTCTTCAATCTCATCTGTTGTTGTTGATTCCCTTCATCCATCTTCAATTTCCAAGAAAACCCATTTCTCTTCTCTTAGAATTTCTTCGTCTTCTTCTTCTCCCCTGTTTTGCATCTTCCCCTTTCTCTACTTCTCCAAAATCTCTGGGTTACATTTGCAGACCAAATCCTACCATGGCCAGTCAGTCGGCACAGTCGATCCATGACTTCACTGTCAAGGTTTGTGAATTTTATTAATTTTGGAGACCTGCTGCTCTCTTGAGCTTTCTATGTTTTGTTGGACTTTTGCCTTCTCTCTCTGGGTTTTGACTTTTGGGGATGGAGTGCTTTGGGTTTATGATGGGTTCTTCTCACTCCTTCATTCATGTTTCATTTGAAGACAGTTAACATAACTACCTGTACACCTCATCTAACAGAAAGACATCTTACAGAAAGACTTCTGTACGCAATAAATTCATGCATAAATAAAGAAATGTACCAAAATTCATTAGATACAAATTTCCCTCCAAAGGGAGGTTTTACATTCAATTTTGTGGGTACATCATACTCCCAATCGTGAGAACTCATTGATCGTTAATTACATCCACAATGGAAAACCTCTGATTATCAAGACATTGACTCATAAAAATTTACAAAGAAAATACAGGAATTAAATAAATAAAATTGACTGAATTCTGCTCTTCGCCTTTGCTGTCAAAGTAGTTTTTTAGATTCACCTGAATCTTCATGATCACTTCTCGATTGGGTTCATGAATTGATGAATTTGATGATGATTATATCTTTTTTTAGTGGGTCATCCCTTGTATTTTATTGGCCCATTAGAATTAGGGTAAATTAGCCAATAGTCCCTGTACACAGTCTTCTAAGGCATCAAGTACAACAACTTTTTCTCTAATGTCTTTAATCCAAACAGCTGGAGATATTTTGGTGAAAGGTCCCTCATATGCCACGTCATATATTTTCATGACTAATTTGCCCCTTTCAACCCTCATTTCTAGGCCAAGTTCTCTCTTATTTTTTTTTTGTCCCATTGAAATCCTTCATTCTTCTTCTCTCTCATTTTCCATCTTTTGTTCGTTTCCGTGGTTGTGGATTATCGTTGCAGAGCACATTTCGTCGCCACCATGACTTCCCGATTTTCTCTCTTTCATTTTTTCAAAGATGATAACGGTTTTACTTTCTCTTACTTGTTCATTTGAAGTCTCTTCCAAATCTATCTATCTCTCTACAACTGATTTGAAAGAGAGCAATTTGCTCTTTTTCTTGTCTTCCCTCTCTCTTTTCTCGATTGGATCGTGGTCATCAAGTGTTCTTGTTTTGGATTTCGATTTTTATTAGAATCTGATTTTCCGTATTCTATTTTTTGTTGTCGCCGAGCTCTGATAAATTTTCCAGAATCTTTGATAAACTGGAAAAAAACTCAGATAAATTTGCCGGAACTCAGACAAATTTATCTAAGTTTCTGGCACAACTCAAATAAATTTATCTGAGTTTTGCCAGAACTCGGACAAATTTATCTGAGTTTCTGGCAGAACTCAGACAAATTTATTTAAGTTCTACAGCCGGATTTTTTTTATTCTTGTTACAGAAAATATCACCGGACCGAAGGAAAACAGGTGACTTTAAACTTCCCTGTAATTGTTTGAAGATAATTCTCGCCCTGAATTGGATTAGTCATGTGTAGTGTAAAGAACTTTTAACAGTCAAAACATTAAGGGAGCCATTTGTGTATTTTGCTTGTGATCTGTTGCAAGTGTTTTTTTTTTGTGTCCATCTTCGAAAAACAGACGTGGGATTCGTCATCAAGAAACATGGATTGGATAGGATGAAGGACCCCAAGTGCCCACAGGGTATGTACAATGTTAAGCCACACCTCTGCTACTACCACATTCGCCATGGACGGTCGGCATCACCGCCGTTGTTGCTCACCGCCGACTGCCACCATCCCGCTTGCGCTACACCATCGCCGGAGAGGAAGAAGAAGACCGTTGCAGCAGTTGCCTCTAAGCCATCGATTTCTGTTACAGAACCTAGGAACAGAACCAAGAAAGAAGAGGTTGGGTTTAGTTTTGAGTTTTGCTAAAACTCAGATAAATTTGTCTAAGGTCTGCCTTCGCTGACCTGTACAGGGGCTTTTTTGTCCTTTTCACTGCCTCACTTTTATGAGAGGACTTTCGTCGGTACGATAAGTTATTGTGGACCTTAGCCTTTAAAATCAAATGTTCAGGGACCTCCGCCCAAAATCCCCTTAGAATTATGTTCATAATGGACTTGAAATGGTCATGCCTCATTGTAAAATAGGTTGAATTGGGTAGGTTGACCCACACTTTATGGTTAGATGGGTGGGCTTTGAACTTTTCTCCTAGAGAAATTTTAAATTTGAAAAGGGTGGTTTGAGCTCCCTTGAGGATTAGTTCTCAACCTTTTCCATCTTATCTCTTTTAACTTCTTATACCCATTCCATATTACGTATGGCTTAATGAGCTCAGAAAACTTGAATTTGTTGAGACATTGAAGAGATTGGAATTGGCAGCATTGAAGAGATTGGAACTAGCAACACTACCACTCAATTAGAGATCAAATGTATGTATGACCTCTTTTGGATAATCTATCTTTTTTTTTTATTTATAAAATATCCATAGTTTGCAAGTATATTCTGTTTGTTTTCATGTATCAAATGCTGTCCATAAACATTTGATTAAGTAGCAAATTCATTTTTTAATGGACACATGTAATGATTTATTCCAATCAATTTTTTTTTTAGACAGTATTGCAACCCAATTTTTGGTCACATTACATGATTTTTAAGTATGGCTTGATTTGGATCTTAGGCCTGTAATTCTATCTCAGTTATGGCCTATTTTTGACCTATCATTCTGGCCTGATTTGGGCTCAAAATCTGGCTTGATTTAGGTCCAAAACCTAGCCTTTATAACCCATTTAGAGTCATAGTTTGAACTGAATTTTGAGCCCATTTTCAGCAAATATTTGAACAGTATTTTAGGCCAATTCTGTCCAATTTCTGATTCATAATCAGCCTTAATTTTACTATTGTTCGGGTTGATTTTCAACCCATTTATAGAAACCAGTTTAGGTCAAAGTTTCACCCATTCAAAGAAATCAGTTTGGGTCAAGGTTTAAGGGTCAAGGTTTAACCCATTTAGAGAAAATAGTTTGGGAGGTTCAACCCATTTAGAGAAAATAGTTTGGGTCAAGGTTCAACCCGTTTAGAGACACAGATTGGGTTGGCCTATAAACCCATTGGTAATCAATAGACCAATGTAGACAATCATGCTAAAAGAGTGTAAATTTCAGTCTTTTCTTGGGTTGGTTTTGGTTTATAATTATTATTCAATTTTTAACCATAAATCTAGTCTAGTTTAGAATTATAGGTCTGGAATAGTGCTGGCCTGATTATGGCCAGAATTAGGCCTAAAATATGTCTTAGATTAGACCCCATATTCTGACCTGATTTGGACCCAAAACCTGGCCAGATTTAGGCCCAGATTATGTCTTGGATTAGGCCCAATATTCTGACCTGATTTGGACCCAAAATCTAGCTTGATTCTGATTCAAAAATCTGGCCTGATTGAGGCCTAATATTCTGTTGTAAATTAGACCCAAAATCTGTTCTTATTTAGGCCTAAAATTTGGTCTTAATTAGGCCCAAATTCTGGCCTTCTTTAGGCCCAGAAATCTGTATTAAAATTGGACCCAAAATCTGGCCTTATTTAGGCCCAAAATCTGTCTTAAATTGGACCCAAAATCTGGTATGATTTACATTTATAAGTCTAGACTGACTTGAATTTGTAATTTTGGCCTGAATTAGACCAAGAATTCTGCACTGGGTCAGACCCAGAATTATGGCCTGATTTAGATCCAAAATCTGTCTTGGATTAAGCCCAATATTCTTTCTTGAATTAGACCCTAAACATAGCCTGATTTAAACCTAAAAATTTGTCTTGAGTAAGACTCAAAACTTGGCTTGATTTAGATCCAAAAATTTGTCTTGAATTAGGCCTAAAACCTGGCCTTAGTTAGACACAGAATCCTGGCCCAAATTGGACCCAGAATTCTTGTCTTTATATGAGCTGAGACCCTGGCCAATTTCAGCCTCTTTTGGGCCAATTCTTGAGACAGTTTACTAAGGGGAATCTGGGCAAATTGTAACCCAACAAATAATGAGATAATTTACAATTTTTCTTGTTAGGAACTAGGCCCAAAACCTGGCCTTATTTAAGCCCACTTTCAGCCAATATTTGGCCTGAATTAGGCCCAAAATCTGGCCTGATTTAAGCCTACTTTCAGCCAATATTTATATAATATTTCAGGCCCATTCTGGCCAATTTTTTGTTATAATCAGCCTATTTTTTTTACCATTGTTCAGGCTGATTTTCAACTCATTCGACTTGACTTTTAACCCATTTATGGAAAACGGTTTGGGTCAAGGATCAACCCATTTAGAGAAAACAGTTTGGGTTAAGGGTTCAGGTCATTTATTTATTAAACTCAAACTCTTTAGCCATGTTCATTTAGCTAAATAACTGATTTTTAGGCCTACTTACAAAACTGATTTTTAGCTTGTTTATAAGAGTGCTGAACTAGTTTTCAGCCTCTTTGGGTCCATCTTTTAAACTGTGTTTTAGCCCACCATATCCATTTATTTAGGTGGCTTTTGACCCAATTAGAGCCCTAGTCTTAACCAATTTTGCAACCTGTTTGCAAACAAAATCTGGCTGTAACTCAGCCCAATTGCAGCAAGTATTTGGGCAAAAACCCAGCCCAGTTTGAGGCAAGAATTCAAACCCATTTGCAAATGTTATTTTCAGACCATTCATTTTTGTTGCATGAGCTGGGTTTCAACTTAACCATTTCAGGCTAAACGTTCAACCATTTAAAACCATTGTTTTTGGTTTTCTGCAACCATAACCATTTTTCTTATTATGTCGCAGCCCGGTTCAGCCAATATTTGGGCTATCTCTTAACCCACTTAGAGACCCAGCCTGGACTGAATTTTTAACCCATTCGCAGCCAATATATGGGCTGTTTGTTTAGGAGAATTTTTTGCTGTTTATTTAGGTGGACTCAGCCTATTTATAGGGTGTTTGGGGCTACTTTTTTAGGAGGGCAGATTTCTGTTTAAAGAAATCTGAATCTCCATTTTATTTTTTATGATAGGTGTAGATTTTTTTATTTTTATTTTTTATAGAGAAGAGAGCAGATTTCCACCATCCAAATCTCCATGTGTAGGACTATGGCTACTTTTTTAGGAGGGCAGATTTCTGTTTAGAGAAATCTAAATCTCGATTTTATTTTTTATAATAGGTGTAGATTTTTTCTTTTATATAGAGAGAAGAGCAGATTTCCACCATCCAAATCTCCATGTGCAGGACAATGGCTATTTTTTTTTTTTTAAGAGGGCAGATTTCTGTTTAGAGAAATCTGAATCTCCATTTTTTTTAATAGGTGTAGATTTTATATATATATATATATTTTGAAAGAGGAGGGCAGAATTCTCTTTTTCATAGGATTCTGAATCTCCATTTACAGAATAGTTATGATACATGAGGAAGATGAGATGATGTAATAGAGGACATGAAAATGGAGATGATGTGGTGGGAAAGATGAAGATGGAGTGGGTATGAAGGTGATGTAGTGGCTGGAGGGCAGAATCCCTCTAAAGAGGGTTCTGAATCTCCAACATGGAAAAGATGAGATGTGAAGATAGAGTGAGGTTATGACAGAGATAAAGAAGAAGAGAAACTTCTATACCTTCTTCTTCTTTCCTTTAATTTTCCTTTCTCTTTCTCTTTCTCTTCTCTTACTCTTTCTTTGTATTTTTTTTTCACCTCTCTCCACAATACCCAACGCAACTTCCCAACATGGTGAGATCGTGTAAATGTGTGGGGAGTTTCAAAAACTTCCCACAACAACAATCTTTATTTGAATGGGTCAAATGGACTCTTTCATCAGATCATTTTGAGGGGCCCACATTTGAATTTTGAGGAATAAAAGGCCCACATTTGAATTTGGAGGAATAAAAATAGTTTATGTAGGGATTTGAAACTTAGACCTTTAGAATGATGTGCATTGGCTTCCACCACTTTACCAACAGCTACTTATATAAAAGTTTTACTAAAAACAATTATTTTGAAATTTTAATGACTCATGTCATTAAATCATGCTAATTTAATGGGCTTAGACCAATTCCCATTTGCATCTTTTGTTTGGAAAAATTTTGACATCAACAAATGCCCCCTCGAGTCACATATGTGCAAACATTTGTATATGTGGGACTCGAAAATTTTATATATTTATATATATATATATATATATTGCAACATAACAAGTATATAATTCCTCTCCCTCCCTTTTTTTTCCAGCAATGAGGAAGGAAAAGCAACCAGTTTCCCATTCTTTGACAATTCCTCGTATGCATTTGCGAGCCCCCTTTGATCCAATTAATAATTTCAATGGGATGAAGCTGGAGCGAATCTGCTCAATTCTTGATTTTCTTGAATCTGAGTCGATTGATCTCCCTGAAGAAGGTAGCGATAACTGGACTCCAATCATACAGGAATCCACCAGTGTTTTTGATCATATGCTTAGAAGCCATCCTAGGTGTATAGATCAGTTGACTGTGTTGTGTCCTCATGTTTGCTCAAAGGATGTCAGTTTTTTTAGTACATTAGGAAGGGAAATCGTCAGTGGGAAACGATTACCCTGGGATTGGTAGGAAAAATTTAGAACACTGGGCTTGTTTGAAGCAACTTTGCAGTGGGAGTGTTGGACAAGGGATATAGTTCATCTTTTTGAGGCATGCCTTTGCAGTGCCAGAATACTGGAGGCCGTTCATACTTCCGAAGGAAGCTACTTAAGGGCATCTCATGTATATAGGGTTTTAACGGAATACTGGTGTAAATCCACCAATACATTTCATTTTTGGTCGGGTGAGATGTCAATTTCATTATATGACCTGTACCGTCTTTGCGGGTTGCCTATTTCAGGGGTCTTTTATGACGAGTTTGTACCTGATAACTTTTTTATTTACGATTATGAGGAGAATCTAGTCTCGTATTCTGAATATATATCCAGCTATCACTCTACTGGTTCAGATCCCTCCAACTAAAGAGATTGAAATGAGTATAATTAGGATCACTCTGATAATTCAAATATTAGAAAATTCAATATCGCATCTATACTTTATGTGTCATGTCTTTAATAATCTTTTGATGGAGCTAATTTGACAACAGGTTCTTTTTTAATCCCCTGCTACATTGGGTACAAGGTCAAGAGTGATGCTTTGAACATTGATCCCTTGGCATGTAAGGAATCTGACAGCGCAGAGAGACGTGAAATTGGACAGTGGGATCTACTCTTGAATAGTCAGGTTGTCATTATGTGAGCCCCCAATGGAGTCTTGGAGTTGGAGAACTGTTAGCTGCGACCGGATCAGGAGCATATGCACTCAAGGGGATGGGAATGGGGAAGCACTCATTCCCTACTGTCCGAAAGGGTCAAAAAACTCTACTGAAATTGAGACTATGCATGATAAAATCGTCCTATGATCGCTATCAGTCTGGAAATCTAGGGATTTGAACTGTTTGAGGGACACCCATTCAGTGGTATAACCCACCTTGTCAAGCGTTGTAACTTTACCTCCCCGTGTCATATGTCATATGCCATTGCCATTGATTTTTTACTTTTTGGATTCGGATATATAGCAAGGCTCTCTTAAGCTCGAGTTTGGGATAAAATTTCGTAAGCTCATGCTTGTGGGGCCCACCTTTGGTCGGTCAAAATGGACCAAACACAAGACCCTCCCTAAATTGCATATGTTGACCAACTTTTTGTCAGATTTGAATTTACAAGACCGTTGGATAAACTATGTATCGATCCAAATGGATTGTTGACCATTAAACTTTTGGACCCATATCGAGATGATAGAAATCATGGTTGGGAATGATTTTTTTGCAGAGAGGATGATCCCAAGGAGTCCTTGAAATCCTCCCTATCTCCATCCCCATTTGGATCCCAGGTGGGTCCCACCACACACTTGAACTTACCTTATCCTAAGCTTGAGCTTAGGAGTATATATACATAGGAGCATCTCTCACCTTACTATGAGAGATAAGGTGGGGGCCCTCACATCCATATCAAATGCCAACAACATAAATGTGAGGGCCCTCACCTTATCTCTCATAGTAAGGTGAGAGATGCTCTCATAGGAGCATCTCCCATATATATATTTACATATGCTTGGAAACTTTACGTGCAGAGTGGAGTGAAGTAAAGCTTCAAATAGTGAAAGAATAAAATATTAGTGTTGTGATTATATTTTGTTTTTATTTATTTGGTAGAAAACCTTTCTGAATTTTTATTTAAAAAGTGATTTTTTAGGGCTTCTATTGGCACAACGGTTTTATCTTTCCACACTGCAAAAAAAAATAAATCATAAACTACCCCCCTCCGGTCTCCAGCAGGGAGGGAGAATGACCAGCAGCCAGCGGCAACCACACCCCCCCCCCCCCCGCCCCCCGTCGTCGGCGGGGAGAGAGATCGGGCTGTAGCAGGCGAAGAGTGGGGAGGGAGGAAGAAAGAGGGCAAGGGGGGGAGGCTGGCTGGCCGCCTTTGGCTGCGATATTCAATAGGGTCTGCCAGCGGTTCCCTCGGAGGTGAGAGGCAGGAGAAGAAACTGGCTTGACTTCGGTCATTCCAGCTCGGGCCAAGAGGCCCATTGTATATTTTGCATGAGAAAGGAAAAGACCTGAAAAGCGGTGTTGTACCTCAATGCCTAAGAAATAATTGATCGGCCTAAGGTCCTTCATTGCATAGTGTTAGCCCAATTGATGGATTAATTGCCTAAAAAAGTGGTTTACGAGTCTTTACCTTGGAATGAGGCAGCAGAGGCTCATAGCTTAATGGAAAGCAGCAAGCACATTGGCAAGATTCTCCTCATTCCACGATCTGAAACTCATTTACGAGGTACCCTTTCATCTAGTAATCTTTTATAAGTTGATGGCTTCCTATAGTAGGAAATGATTTGTAAGGGAATTCTGGGTATGTGAATATGTTGTTTGGTGCTTGCAGCCAAATCTTAAAATGTTATGGTAAAATGCTTATCTGTCGAATGCTTCTGTATGAGGTTGATTTGCTCTTCAAACACTTGAAGGTGAAGAGGTGGATGTAGTAACATAATTTTTTGGTTTGTGTTCTTTTCATTTTTATTCTCTTTTTTTTATTCTTTAAGAAATGGACACTGTGATGGACTATTAGGAAATATATCGGGATACACGAAACGTTTCTCAAGTTATACTTTTGAAGGAGTATACATTAACTGTTCATTTGTTTGCACCTATTTACATCTGTAAATGGAGTTGAGATACTCTTTCATCCAATCCGGATCCATGTAAGTGATGCACATGCCTAAGATTACGCTTGGTCACATTTGTTTTCCCCCATTTATCTATCACATACGTAATGATGGAAATGGTGTGTAAATGAGGCATTTTGTAAATGAAAATTTATGCACATGAAAAATGGTGTGGAAGTGTTAGAAACCTCTATAGCTAGAAAGAGTGCTGTACAGGTGACTATCTGACAGATCGCAATTGCAAAACCCTTCGACTGTCTTTTATGTTTTTTTGGAACTTTTGTGGGCTCCAGATTTAAACTGAACCATGCAAATTCTAGAATGATCCATTATACCTCAAAACCGTTTAGTTTCATATCTTAGATATTTGCAGGTTGTCGAGATAATGAATGATTTTGATATGTAATCCTATCTTTTCAACAATTACTTATCTAAATGGTGCTCCAAAGGAAAGACGGTACTGTGTTTTACAAGTAAATCTTACATATGTATGATTTGAGTGTGAATTTTACATGTAGAAACTTCACATAGCAAATTTTACAATTGTAAATCCCATTTTTATGGCGTAAACGATAAATGACAAGTGGTTATTGGAATTTATTGATTGAATACATCATTTGGTGTGATTGGTGGATAGATTAGACCTAATGTGGATTACCTGTATATTGTAATTAATTCATTTGAGCTTCATGGTTTGTAGGGCTTGGGGCCTACTTGTTTGCATAGAATACATAGGGAATTCATGCAGTTAGTAGACAAATTTATAAATTGAAGGACCAAAGGTGAATATTAAGAAATGATCCCTCTAATGGCAATAGAACCAAGGGAAGATGGAAAGGAGCACACAACCATCACCCTAGTAATTTAAATTCTAAGAAAGTCAAGGGACATCTACATTGCTAATTTATATCCTTCACCCTTCACTTGATATCATTTAGAATCACACCTCAACTTTTTAATAACCTTTGGACAGTGCTCACTGGACTGTAAATTTCTATGCATTCAACTCCTATGTAATCTGATGCAAAAAAGTAGGAGGTCAATAATTTTTTAAAGATTTCGTTTCTAAGTTGGCTGAGTGGCCAGGAGATTAAAATGGAAACCACCCTGTCAGGGATCGATCTCTTGCAGGAAGAATGGGAGCCCCCGTTTTCTTTCTTATCAGCACTGGATGCAAATGGGATGATCTATCGCCTTTAAATTAACCTTTAAAATATACATGATGGAAGAACAAAGAAATTAAAATTGCATGTTTTACACATAATCAATCCAGTCATCTTTGAGTGCATTTATATTCATTTTGAGCCATTTGGATTTTTGATAAGAAAGCGGATGTATAACGCCTCATTTGATTATGATGGAATCAGATTTAGCCTCGCCTTTGGCATGATCACGTGAAAAAAGGGGGAAGAAAATGTGATCCAACCCCAGACAGCAAAAATGCAGCTGTTCATCACATGTTGAAGTGGGCCAATCTATAGGGATTGAATCTTGGCCTTGTGTAAGATTTTGGCCCAATTTGAGGGTGGGAATAGTAGAATTCAGTGTCTTATCACTGCCCAATCTTGTTCAATCAGTTACGAAATTTCTACTCCAAACAAAAGTTGTTCTCGTGATCAGATTGATTAATGTCTAAAACGTTTAATTGAAAGAAATGACCCTTTCTTCTAGCTGTATTTCTTGAAATACTGTGAAATTATCGTTGAAGGTATTTTTGGAGTCGTTCTTCAAAAAACTTATTTTTAACAAAAGAAAATGGTACTTCGGATAACACAATCATTTTAACAAGATGTTGTTTAACATTTTTGTGCATTAAAAGAAAAAAGACTCAAACTACAACTGCATAGGATACTTCTCACAGTACTTCTCAGGTCTTTCCATCTAGTAAAAGAATCTGATGTGATGGCCCTTCAGGACCCCACACGCCTTGACTTCAAAAAAAAAAAAGTCTTTCTAGTTTCGATCAGCCTTTGGCTTCTCTATTTCTCCACTCCAGATTGGGACTTCATGGTCCATTTGGTTGAAGATCTCGATCCTCAGTTCTCCACCCAACGTATGATGGCATCCATCTTCCACCCTTTGGCTACCTGAAACTGGTGGTGCTCTTTGCATTTTGATCGATACTGCAACTCCACTCTGCATCTTTATTTCACCCCTGAGGTCAGTTCCTTTGTTTCATTGTACAAACATCTTTCTACAACTCTTCTTGCTCTACCCTCCTCTATTTTAGAAGTTTTTTTTAACTCGTTTCGTAATTTATGCAAGAAGTATTTAAGAGGGTGACCGATGAATTAGGAGTAAAGTATATTGAAGTCTCATTTTATGTACAAAAACGGATCTCCACAGATATATGATCATTTTTTTTTTTTTTACCATATGGTAAGTCCTCACACACACTCCCCCAAGTCCATCACCATCCCATGGAATGATCCCTGGTTCTTTATGTGATATGAATGTACCTCACAGACTGAGCTTTACCACTCAATAATGAAAATTTCTAATCCTCTGCTTGGTGGTGTACAATGGTAGTCTCTCTCTCTCTCTCTCTCTCTCTCTCTCTCTCTCAATGTGTAGGGAGATCATGAAATTGTTTTATTTAGAACGTGTTTTCAACATCTAGCCAAGATCAGTCATGCTTCATTTAAAATCAATGGCAAGAACAATAGATAGAGAGACTTGGGTGATGGGACTTGGGAGACTCCAGCATTTAATCCTAATTTTAAATCTATCTTCAAATATTAGACCATTACAATATAAAGAAAGCTTTCATTTGATCTCGACCAGTTGTAATTTTGTTTACAAATCCAGATCGTTTCTACCATTGGATCAGTGATATATGGCTTCTCCACCATTTGATCTTCTGCTACGGATAGGTGATATTCCATCAATTGATCAACGATCCTCATCTTTTCTATCATTGTAGTGTGGATCTTAGATTTTCCCACCGATTGATATGATGATCCATAGTTTTTTGTGCTATTGGTTTGATAATCTGTGACTTGTACTGTTAGACCGACCAACCAAATTTATGGAGGACCGAGGTCAGTAGGATCTCTTCTTTTCTTTAGTGGGCCATTTCCAAGAGTTTTGAATTCTTTTTTGACGATTCCAAGCTTTGGCGGGCCAGCAGATGGAACATGGAATCCTCTTAATGTTTAATGGGCCCTCATGGTTTCACTTCCAAATGCAGATGACACTCTATTCTACATGATGCACACTTTGGGTTATGGAGTGGGGGTGGTGTCTTTTATTTTTATGTTTTTATCCACATTCGCTCTACCCTCTTGCATCAAGATTAGAAAATGCCAAACTCGCCAAACTCTTAAAAAAAAAAAAAAAAAAAAACCTCATGGGAGTCAATGTGGTCACTCATGAGATGCATTTTACATTTAAATTATTATAGAAGTACTTAAAATTTAAATTAAATATTTATAAAGATAAATATACTTTACTCCAGCTGTATTCATGATAATTAATTCAATTAATATGTTTACATAGTACAGACATAAACATTAGAAGTAAACATAAAGGAAGAGGAAGAGAGAGAGAATGTCGTTCCAACATCTTTTTCTATATATACTACAGTCTCCGGACTGTCTCAGCCCTTGTTCAAATTGGGCTGACTCTGTTGAGTCAGGAATCACAAGCCAACTCCAATAATTTTTGGACCTTGTTCTTTACACGTGGATCTAGACATGTGAGCCCATTCTTGAGAAGTCTTGAACAATTTAAACGTAGGCTTCTCCAAAACGTACACTCTTTCATGAATGGGATTAATAAACCTTTAAATCATAACATGGTGTCTTTGAAGAAAATTTGGATCTCACATGAGCTATTATTTGTCGATCGTAGGTTTCACACTTCTTCACGCACACCCACAACAATATAAAAAAAAAATTAGAATTATATGTGCTACGCTGAGGCCCCCCAAAATTAGATATGCATGAAGTTTAGAATATATATATATATATTTATATAGGGTAAAAATCCCTTGGATATGATAATGTTCAAATCATGTCAAAGATTGAATGATCTCCTTAAAACACCTAATCCTTTCTGACAAGCTCTTGGATGTGTTAACCTTCACACCAATTGAAAACACCGTAGAGTTCTTTTTAGAGCCAAAATTTCTTCCCTCCTAGTGAGCTAAAAAGAATCTTATCATCTGTAAATAGTATGTGTGACATAGCATCCCCACTTTGACTTAAAATCAGTAATTGCCCCCATCTCTATAGATTTTATCAAAGCGATCCCAAAACCCTCCACTACAATTGTAACCGGAAAAAGTAAAAAGGGGATTCCCTTGTTGGATACCTCTAGAAGCTTTAAATAACTTTGAAGGAGAGTCATTTAGTAGAACATAGAATGATGTAGTATAAATACACTCATGCATTCACCTACGCCAAATTTGACTAATATGTAATCTACAAAATTTCAATCCACGTGATAATAAGCTTTCTCCAAATAAACCTTGAAAATAACCCCCCTCGGCTCTAGATCTCTTTCTAGAATATTGATGAATTCATTAGCAATCAATACTCCATCAAAATCTGCCTATTAGCTACAAATTAACACCCCTTGAATGGACAGCAACCCCACGTGAATGGCAGACAGCCCCACAGTAATGTGGCGAATTATGATAGGCCCACTCAAGGTCACCGTGGGTAATACCTCACTAGATCCGGACTCCCTCTTCTCTCCATCTGCCTTCTTTTACAGCTGATTGTCCCCACCAATTTCGACATTTCATTTTCTTGATTTTTGTCTTTTGCATGCTCCTTCCTGGCCATTTCCCACTCATCTTTATTTCAATCCACATGACTCAAATGGATGAGTCTTCCTTTCAGTGGCTTACATTACATCACACGGCCCCACATGCCTTGACTTAAAAAAAAAAAAAAAGTCCTTTTAGTTTCTCCTTTTGGCTACTTTATTTCACCACCCCACATATGTCATCCATCGTCCTCCCTTTGGCTATTTGAAACAGGTGGTGCTCTTTGCATTTTGATCGATAGCACTGCAACTCTACTCAAGTTATAGAGCCACTCTGCATCTTTATTTCACGCCTGAGGTCAGTTCCTTCATTTCATTGTACAAACATCTTTCTAGAACTCTTCTTGCTCTTCCATTTATCTGAGAAATCTTTTTACTCCTTTGGTAATTTATGCCATAAGTATTTAAGAGGGTGATGGATGAATTAGGACTAAAGTATATTGATATCTCATTGTATGTACAAAAATGGATCTCCACTGATATACGATCATTTTTATTTTTTTTTAATAAGACTATTCCTCACACACACTATCGCAAGCCCATCATGCACCATCAGCGCTACAACCATGAAATGATCCCCGGTTGTTTATGTGTTATGGAGGTACCTCACCGACTGAGCTTCATCACTCAATAATGAAAAATTTTAATCCTCCGCTTGGTGGCGCACAAATAATGGTTTAAAAGGACTAAAGAACACCAAAAAAAAAAAACGGACCATTGTAAAATGAAGTTATTTTATTTGAAGGGTGTTTACAACATCTAATCAAGATCAGTCATGTTTCATTTAATTAAGATCAATGGTAAGAACAATAGATAGAGAGACATGGGTGATGGGAGACTCCAGCATATAATCCTAAGTTTAGATCTATCTTCATGGAATGGGTCTCATCAAGTATTAGACCATTACAATAACAAGTAAGCTTTCATTTGATCTCGAATAATTGTAATTTTGTGTACAAATCCAAATCTATTCTACCATTGGATCAATGATATGTGGCTTCTCCACCATTCGATCTTTTGCCACTGATCGGTGATATAAGATATTCCATCACTTGATCAATGATCCTCATCTTTTCTATCATTGTAGTGTTGATCTTAGATTTCTCCACCGATTGATCGTTGATCCATAGTTTTTAAGCTATTAGTTTGATAATCTGTGAATTCTATCGTACATTAGACCAATCAGCCAAATTTATCGAGGTCATTATGATCTCTTTTTCTCGTTAGTGGGCCATATCCAAAAGTTTTAAATTCTTTCTTAGACGATTCCAAGTTTTAGCGGGCTAGCAGAATTACATGGAATCCTGTTGACTATTAAGGCTTAATATGGGCCCTCATGGTTTCACTTTCAAATGTTGATGACACACTATTCTACATGATGCACAGTTTGGGTTATGAAGTGGGGTGGCCTCTTTTAGTTTTGGGAACATTTGGTAAACACAAATAGAAGATTCCCTCTATCTCCTAGAGCCAACGTATCCATAGATAGGATTTCAAATGATAGTTCTAGGTTTGGTATTGAGAGAGGATTCCTACAATTTGTACGATGTAAGTATTTTAGAACTTTCTCAAACTCCTTGAAAAATCGAGACCTCAACTTTCACATCAAAGCCTTCTTTGGCCATCTACAGAATTTGAACGGTTCAGATCGTTCAAAAGTGGTCCCACAAGAGAAAAAATTAATATTTTAGAATTTGGACTTTTTGGCAAACACCTCAAAATCTAGCAAGGATCAATGACTGAGATTTGAGCAACTAGCTATGTTTGACCTTCCGAAAATAATTCACGATTCCAATTATTATTTTGGGGCCCACCGGAATTAAAAATGAAAAAGAAAATGTATTGCATTTTTATCCTGTTTTAGGCGCAATGTGAAATCAATGGTCATAAGTTTTTGACCAATTTATCATGACCTAAGATGAATTAGGTTGCGAAATTTGAACTCATAGCTGTTTTAGGTCTTTTGAAGAGATTGGACGGTTTGGATGTTGCAAA
The DNA here is from genome assembly GCA_003546025.1 of Camphora micrantha. Lineage (NCBI taxonomy): Eukaryota > Viridiplantae > Streptophyta > Magnoliopsida > Laurales > Lauraceae > Camphora > Camphora micrantha. Next base: position 6,765,689 of record QPKB01000009.1, on the reverse strand, counting down.
TGGAAACCACAGAATTCCAAAAATTGAAGCCCAAAACATATATCTCAAAATCTATGAGGAATCAACGACTGATAAAGAATTCCAAATAGTTGTTTTGTAGGTTTTAAATGTGATTAATGGTTCGGATCTTGATTGTGGGACCCAAAAAGTAGGTTTCCAAAGTAAAAAAACAGTAATCTCTAACTTACTGCCTATTTCACTGTAGCTCCATGTTTTTTTTTTTTTTTTTTGGGTGGGGGAGGGGTGGTCTGATCTTCAACATCATTCCTCTCTAGATCCATGCTCTACTAAATGTAGAAAATTCACGCATGTGCGGAAAAGAGCGAGGATTGTGCGACGCATATAGTTGCCAAACGTGCCCTTTATGTTTTTTCTCCACATTCGCTCTAGGCTCTTGATCCAAGGTTAGAAAATGTTAAACTCGCCCAACTTAAAAAATTTCTCATGGGAGTCAATGTGGTCACTCATGAGATGCAATTTTCATTAAAATCATTATAAAATATGTAAAAATTAAATTAATTATATATAAAGATGAATATACATTAATCCAGCTGTATTCATGA
>QPKB01000009.1:6612436-6765026 GCA_003546025.1 Camphora micrantha | reverse complement strand
TGGCCTGATTTAGATCCAAAATCTGTCTTGGATTAAGCCCAATATCTTTCTTGAATAGACCCTAACATAGCCTGATTTAAACTAAATTTGTCTGTGAGTAAGACTCAAAAACCTTGCTCTGATTTAGAATCCAAAAAAGTCTGTCTTGAATTAGGCCTAAAACCTGGCCTTGTTTAGACACAGAATCTGGCCCAAATTGGACCCAGATTCTTGTCTTTATATGAGCTGAGACCCTGGCCAATTTCAGCCTCTTTTGGGCCAATTCTTGAGACAGTTTACTAAGGGGAATCTGGGCAAATTGGTAACCCAACAAATAATGAGATAATTTACAATTTTCTTGTTAGGAACTAGCCCAAAACCGGGCCTATTTAAGCCCACTTTCAGCCAATATTTGGGCTGAATTAGGCCCAAATCTGGCCTGATTAAGCCTACTTTCAGCCAATATTTATATAATATTTTCAGCCATTCTGGCCAATTTTTTTGTTATATCAGCCTATTTTTTTACCATTGTTCAGGCTGATTTTCAACTCATTCGACTTGACATCTAACCATTTATGGAAAACGGTTGGGGTCAAGGATCAACCCATTAGGAAAAACATTTGTTAAGGTTCAGTCATTTATTATTTAAACTCAAACTCTTTAGCCATGTTCATTAGCTAAATTAACTGATTTTTTTAGCCTACTCACAAAACTATTTTTAAGCTGGTTTATAAGGAGTGGCTGAACTAGTTTTCAGCCTCTTTGGGTCCTCTTTCTAAACTGTGTTTTTAGCCACCATATCCAGTTATTTAGGTGGCTTTTGACCCAATTAGAGCCCTAGTCTTAACCAATTTTGCAACCTGTTTGCAACAAATCTGGCTGTAACTCAGCCCAATTGCAGCAAGTATTTTGGGCAACCAGCCCAGTTTGAGGCAAGAATCAAAAAGACCATTTTGCAAATGTTTTTCAGACCATTCATCTTTGTTGCATGAGCTGGGTTTCAACTTAACCATTTCAGGCTAACGTTCAACATTTAAAACCATTGTTTTGGGTTTTCTGCAACCATAACCATTTTTATTATTATGTCGCAGCCCGGTCAGCCAATATTTGGGCTATCTCTTACCCACTTAGAGACCCAGCGTGGACTGAATTTTTAACGCATTTCGCAGCCATATATATGCCTGTTTGTTTAGGAGAATTTTTGCTGTTTATTTAGGTGGCTCAGCCTATTATAGGTGTTTGGGGCTACTTTTTTAGAGAGCAGATTCTGTTATAAAGAATCTGAATCTCCATTTTATTTTTTATGATAGGTGGTAGATTTTTTTATTTTTATTTTATAGAGAAAGGAGCAGATTTCACCATCCAAATTCTCGCATGTGTGACTATGGCTACTTTTTTAGGAGGCAGAATTTCTGTTAAGAGAAATCTAAATCTCGATTTTTATTTTTATAATAGTGTAATAAAAAAAAAAAGATTTTTTTCTTTATATAGAGAGAAGAGCAGATTTCCAACCATCCAAATCTCCTGTGCAGGACAATGCTATTTTTTTTTTTAAGAGGGCAATTCGTGTTTAGAGAATCTGACTTCATTTTTTAATAGGTGTAGATTTTATATATATTATAATATATATATTATTTGAAAGAGAGGCCATAATTCTCTTTCATAGGATTCTGAATCTCCATTTACAGAATAGTTATGTATAACAGAGGAAGATGAGATGATGTAATAGAGGACATGAAATGGAATTGATTGTGGTGGGAAAGATGAAGATTGGAGTGGGTATGAAGGTGATGTAGGGCGGAGGGCAGAATCCCTCTAAAGAAGGTTCTGGAATCTCCACCATTCGATCTTTTGCCACTGATCGTGATATAAGATATTCCATCACTTGATCAATGATCCTCATCTTTTCTATCATTGTAGTGTTGATCTTAGATTTCTCCACCGATTGATCGTTGATCCATAGTTTTTAAGCTATTAGTTTGATAATCTGTGAATTCTATCGTACATTAGACCAATCAGCCCAAATTTATCGAGGTCATTATGATCTCTTTTTCTCGTTAGTGGGCCATATCCAAAAGTTTTAATTCTTTCTTAGACGATTCCAAGTTTTAGCGGGCTAGCAGAATTACATGGAATCCTGTTGACTATTAAGGCTTAATATGGGCCCTCATGGTTTCACTTTCAAATGTTGATGACACACTATTCTACATGATGCACAGTTTGGGTTATGAAGTGGGGTGGCCTCTTTTAGTTTTGGGAACATTTGGTAAACACAAATAGAAGATTCCCTCTATCTCCTAGAGCCAACGTATCCATAGATAGGATTTCAAATGATAGTTCTAGGTTTGGTATTGAGAGAGGATTCCTACAATTTGTACGATGTAAGTATTTTAGAACTTTCTCAAACTCCTTGAAAAATCGAGACCTCAACTTTCACATCAAAGCCTTCTTTGGCCATCTACAGAATTTGAACGGTTCAGATCGTTCAAAAGTGGTCCCACAAGAGAAAAAATTAATATTTTAGAATTTGGACTTTTTGGCAAACACCTCAAAATCTAGCAAGGATCAATGACTGAGATTTGAGCAACTAGCTATGTTTGACCTTCCGAAAATAATTCACGATTCCAATTATTATTTTGGGGCCCACCGGAATTAAAAATGAAAAAGAAAATGTATTGCATTTTTATCCTGTTTTAGGCGCAATGTGAAATCAATGGTCATAAGTTTTTTGACCAATTTATCATGACCTAAGATGAATTAGGTTGCGAAATTTGAACTCATAGCTGTTTTAGGTCTTTTGAAGAGATTGGACGGTTTGGATGTTGCAAATGGAAACCACAGAATTCCAAAAATTGAAGCCCAAAACATATATCTCAAAATCTATGAGGAATCAACGACTGATAAAGAATTCCAAATAGTTGTTTTGTAGGTTTTAAATGTGATTAATGGTTCGGATCTTGATTGTGGGACCCAAAAAGTAGGTTTCCAAAGTAAAAAACAGTAATCTCTAACTTACTGCCTATTTCACTGTAGCTCCATGTTTTTTTTTTTTTTTTTGGGTGGGGGAGGGGTGGTCTGATCTTCAACATCATTCCTCTCTAGATCCATGCTCTACTAAATGTAGAAAATTCACGCATGTGCGGAAAAGAGCGAGGATTGTGCGACGCATATAGTTGCCAAACGTGCCCTTTATGTTTTTCTCCACATTCGCTCTAGGCTCTTGATCCAAGGTTAGAAAATGTTAAACTCGCCCAACTTAAAAAATTCTCATGGGAGTCAATGTGGTCACTCATGAGATGCAATTTTCATTAAAATCATTATAAAATATGTAAAAATTAAATTAATTATATATAAAGATGAATATACATTAATCCAGCTGTATTCATGATAACTAATTCAATTAATATATTTACATATTACAGATATGAACATTAGAAGAAAACTAAAACGAGAGAGAGAGAGAGAGAGAGAGAGAGAGAGAGAGAGAGAGAGAGAGAGAGAATGTCCTTCCACATCTTTTTACTATATGTACTGAAGTCTCCGGAATGTCTCGGCCCCTGTTCCAATTGTGGTGACACCGTTGTGTTAGGAATCACAAGTCAACTCCACCAGTTTTCGGACCTTGTTTTTTACATGTGGATCTGGACATGCGAGCCCATTATTGAGAAGTCTTGAAAAGTTTAAACATAGGATTCTCCAAAATATATACTCTTTCCTGAGAGGTATCGATAAAACTTTAAATCATAATATGGGTTCTTTGAAGAAAATTCTGACCTCTCACATGAGTTATTGTTTGTCGGTCGTAGGTTTTCCGCTTTCTCACGCAACGCACAATAATTAAAACAAAATACAATTATATATATATGTGCTAAGCCTAGGCGCCCAAAAAATATATATTCATGAAGTTTAAAAATCCCCTTTAATCTGGCTAAAATGACATGTACGTTGTAACAAAATCTTGTAATAATAAAAGTTAACAATAAAGAAATAACAGTTATAATCATTAAATTAAAATTTTCAGATGATGACAAATAAGTGAATAGTGACAATGTTATTATTACTTTTGAGATGATAATATATTATTGTTATTATTATAATCACACAATAGCATATTGCATGGTTTCAAGACTCGGATTCGGGATTCGTCTCGGGCATGGCAGAGTTCGAGTAGACTCGGCCGAGTTGCGTCGAGCTCCAAGAAAATGAACAAAAAAAAATCTGAAAATAAGGAACAATAATAGGAAAACTAAAATTGGATGGGCTAGGAGTCCCTTCATCCATGTAGATATTTTGAGTCTTTTTATTCTTTTATAGATTTTGCTGAAATTATAGAGTATAGAGACTAAAATCCTTTATCTTCCCTATTACTTAGGTGTATTTAACAACAAATTCTACCATTTTAAAGCATGTTATTGCTATCTAGCAATTAGTAACCTACTATTATAGATAGCACACCTTAATATTATGAGACAAACCATTTAATTGCAACTAAAATTTAAAAGATAAATCCATATTCCAATTTTCAAATTAATTATCAACTATCAAGTGTCAATTGGCATATAACAACCATATCTTAGCCCATTCTTTCTAGTACCATGTAGAATGCCTTGCGGGTTGGATGCCATCTTCCTTATCGTCGTCATTTTGATTTTGACGATAGTATTGTACTATATCAAAATCAAAGAAGTCTTGCCCGCCGCACTTGGAGGACCTTGTCCATAATTTGATGGATCCGGAATGAGATGTACTTGTAATCCAAATTAACCCACAGGAAAAGGTTCAAGAATTTTGCATCCTTTGTCTCCCATGATTTTTTCATGCATCTGGCGGGCCCCACAAGTTGGGCTAGTTTTGGCTTGAGAATATGTTTTGATATTCCTCTACTATCAATCTGTTTTACTATTAAAAGTTAGTAAGTTTTAGGAATTCTTCTACTTCATTAATCATTACAACAATTGTTTATTTGTTCTGCTGTGATTGTTTTGTATTTTTCTTAGGATTCACAAAAATTGCAGATTGAAGACTTTTATCATATAAAAGAGTTCTTGTCAACATCACTTTATCATACATAAGTAAGAATACTCTCCCTATTTTTTTCTTCTCGTTTAAGTATCTGTTTTCTTTGTAAGATGTTTAAGGGCTCTAATGTTCTTAGAATGTATATATAATTTAGAATATCATTTTTAGAGTTCTTCCATAAAAAGTACTCCAGTTGGTTATGAAACTTAATTGTTTTTCCAAGAAAACTCCCACATGGATTTGTACTTCATCATCTGTTGAATTGAAGCCATATTACAGGAGGGTAGTTTCAAATTGTCAATCGGTTAGAAATAAAAAAAAAAAAAAAAGTGAAATGAACAAATTTTCTATATTTTTTAGTATGAATTCTACTTTAACCTAAGGGAAAAGTAAAACTTATAATGCTGACCTAGATTGATGAGAAAAGTCTCCAGTATAATGTTGGAGCATCAAAAAAATAAAAATAAAAAGAGTCACGAGTCATCAAGCTATACATAAATGTTGCCCATGGTAATGCCATGAAGTACTATTGGCCATAAATTTCCAAATTCTCTCCCTCATCTCATTTTGAATCCTTGCGCCTGACTGATCTTAGACTCATATTTAAGGTGATGGGAGACTGCAACATTTGATCTTAAGTTTCGATTTATCTTTATAGAGTGGGTCTCATCAAGTATTAGACCATTACCATACAAGGTAAGCTTTCATTTGATCTCAAATAACATTTGATCCTAAGTTTCGATTTTCTACCATTGGGTCGATGATATTTGGCTTCACCATTTGATCTTCTGCCACTGATTAGTGATATAATCAATCCATGACTTGATCAGTGATCCTCATCTTTTCCATCATTACTTGTAGAATATAAAAAAAAGGATTAAAAACAATGAAGAATTAGAAATAAGAGTAAAATAAACAACTTCAAAAATCAAACTAATTGTTATGTGAGGAGAGTTTATTAAGAAAAGTAAAAACAGAGTGAACGTCCCAATTCATAAAACAAAAGAAGTTTGCTGGAGAACATTTATTTTGGAAAATTAAATGAGCTTATATAATCAAAGCTATGAAAGCTGTAAGAAAGGTAAATTGGATGATGACTCAAGCCATTTTAAGCCAGCAGATTCTTATTTTTAGATGATAGCCCCAGTGTTGTCAATCCAAAAGCTAGTGACTTGTGGAACTAAGAGACGAGCCTTGGATGCAATGTCCACCTGCACTTTAAAGGAGACACCATAACCTCCCGATCAAAAGACTAAGTATACCAGGTAAAATTCATAAGAATGCATGGATGAGAATACAATCTTATGTGGGAGTAGAAAAGCCCATGTTGATTATAAAGATAAATTTGCTTTCTTAATGAAAACCAATAAAAGATCCAGCATGAAGAGTATGTTAGTGTGGCTGAAATGTTGTCGTTATTATATTGGTGTGGCAGATGTTCCATTTTTAGTCTTTTGCATCCTTAATAATCAGATAAACAGTTACCATCGAAATAATCATTTAAATTGAATTGCAGATTCTAGTTTCAATTTTTTTAAATTCTGGGAATTACTTAGTGGGCTATCACATTTTTTATTTTTTTTTTTTTTTTTTTTTTTTTTGCTTTTTTATATGGTTTGGTGGATTCCATATAGTTGTTTGAATTTCTTTTCCTCATGGAATGGTTTGATACTTCATTAAAATAGTTAGACAAACATCAAACTTGGATGATCCAGTCAAGACAATTTAACTCTCACCTTGGTCAACATCGTGACCTGTGCATCCTGTCTCCCATGATTTTCTTGCATCTGGTGGGCCCCACAAGATGGCCTAGTTTTCTCTTAAGAATATGTTTGTTATTTATCTAGTATTAATCTTTTAATATTAAAAGTTCGTAAGTCTTAGGAGTTCTTTTGCTTAATTAATCATTACAATAATTTTATATTCATCTTGTTGCTATCGTTTTATAAATTTTCTTAGGATTCACAAAAATTGCAGATTGAGGATTTTTATCATACAAAAGAGTTCTCGCTGGCATCAGTTTATCATACAAGAGTAAGACTACCATCTCTTTAGTGCTTTCTTTTTTTTTTTTTTTTTTTTTTTTTTTTGTCTCTTTTAAGTATCTAGTTTCTTTATAAGATGTTGACGAGTTCTAAAATTTTCACATCATATTAGTATTGCTCTTAGGATATGTAATTTAGAATATCATTTTTATAGTTCTTCCATAAATAGTACTACAGTTGGTTGTATGAACCTTAATTTCTTTCCCAAGAAAACTTCTCTATGGTTAGGTACTTCATCACGTGTTAATCTGAAGCCCTATTACTAGAGTGTAACATCTGGTTGCCAATCGGTTATAAATAGAAAGCATTGAGATGAAAAGTATCTTTTTTTTTTTTTAGTATGAGTTCTACTTTAACCTGAGGGAAAAGTAGAACTCATAATATTGACCAAGATTGATGGAAGAAGGCTTCGACGGAGATGATGATGTAAAAGGAACTTTATCATGATCCTAACAATGCGATATGCACTAATTTTAACCAGTTATTTCAGTAAAAATAAATGATCATGCCTTTAAAGGATCTTGCACAATGGTTTTATAACTTCTATATTACATAATAAGTCTGACAAGAAGTTCTTGGGCACAGAAAATTGATACATTGAAGGTTGTTCCTTTTGCTGGTACTGGCTTGTTTTCTTAGAGTTTTTTTCATTAGCGTGAGACCTCTCCTTAGTGTATGGCAATATTGGGAGGAAGCATTTTGACTGCTCCTCAATTTCTTTCAACTACCACCCTACTCTACAAGTGATAGTCATATGCTTTGTCCCCTTAAGCTTAAGGCACGCCATGTAGCTTATGGGCTTATGCCTTCCACTTATAACTTCCTTACTAGTAAGAATGTCATTACTTACGGCCCTCCTATTAGTTGATTTGGATAAGTTGGTGGTAAATACCTGGTGAAGCTATTTAAACTTTTCTAAGGCTCCTAAACATGATCCATAAAAAAAAAAAGAGAAAAATTAATTATTGGTCATGTGAAAGCCCAATATATATATATATATATATATTTTGTAGAGAAGGAGTATTCATTAAAGAAAACCAAGCAACAAAAAGAGAAGAAAAGGGTCAAGAGGATACTTGAAAAGCCCTCTCCCAACCGACATCCTACCTAACAAATTAGAAAAATTTGGCAAGCCTATGTGCCTGATCCTTGAGAGCCCTAATCAAAGCCCATAAAACAAAAATTAATAGTCAACGCTCTAATGTCCAAAATAATTGGATTTATGGACCAATCATATTCTTCTTTCAACCCTTGCACCACTTCTTTTGCATCCATCAGAATACGAAGTCTGACAAAGCCATTTTTCTTCACCTTATCCAATGCGGTTAAGACCGCCCTCGCTTCGGCCTCCTTTGTAGAGTCGACTTTGAGTCCTTGGATAACACCTATACCCACAATGTCACCATTTAACTTCATGATGTAGCCAAAGGATGCCTATCCCTCCTTAGTTTTATAGGCTGCATCCGTTAAGGTTATTATATCATCTTTGTTAGAGATCGTCGTAGGGACAAAAGATTGATTTCCATCTTTTCTTAAGGAAGCATCTTATGGGCTGATCCTATGATCTTGGAGGGATCTAATGGTTGACCTCTATGAAAGAAGTCCTTCCTAGCTTTCCAAATGGTCCACCACATTGAAAGGATCCACGTTTTTAAGTCAGTATCCTCGAGAGGAGGGGTCAATTGGCCATGCTCACATGAGTTATATCACCATTCTATTAAATCCATGGGGTGGAAAGTATCTGCGAAAAGGCCCAACTGTGATCCAAACCAATTGCTCTGGCAAATTCACATTACATAAGGGCATGCCCAACTGAATCCTCTTCTTTCTCACATATAGTACATTTATCGTCCATAGACATAATTATCAATTTTTAAATGGCTCTTACTGGGGTGGCATTTTTGAGACATTTTCAACCAAACAAAAGAACCTGCGGTCCATAAGTCTTTGACTTTGAGATCTGGGTTAATCATAGAGGAATAAGTTTTTCTCAATCTATTTTCACAGGGATCTAATTACAATTCCAAACAGATATATTCTCTCCATTACCAATTATCCATCCAATCTTTTCATTTATATAATTATCCCCCTCAACAATGTCCTTCCAGAACCAAGAATTACCTTTCCTAAATTTAGCTTCCCAAAGGTCCCTTCTAGGACAATATTTTGCCTTAAGAATCTTTGAGCAGGGGAGGTCCTCATTGGTCAGACATTTCCAGCAAGTTTTGGCTAAGAGGATAGGTTATTATTTTTGGTGTCTCTATTTCCTAAAACCTCCCTCAGAAATGGGTTTACATAATTCAGCCCATTTAATGGTATGAAGTTTTCTTTTCCGCTCTTCCCCACCAAAAGGATCTTAGACATTTATCAACTGAACCTGCAATTTTATTTGGAAGACAGAGAACAAACATGTTATAGACGGTAATTGCTAAGGCCACTGACTTGATTAGGGTGTTTCCGCCAACTTGCGAGAGAAAGGGAATTTGCCATGAGCTTAGTCTACTTTTGATTTTGTTTGTTAGAGCCTCTATACTCAAGTATCTATTTTGTCTGTTGTTAAGGAATTCCCAAGATATTTTTCATTTTCATCCATAATTTAATGTCAAGGATCAAGGCAATACTTTTGCATCTTTTTTGCCAAGCCCCATTGCTAAAATAAACTGTAGATATGTGGAAGTTAATAAGTTGGCCTGAAATCTTTCGGTAGTTTTCTAATAAGTTTTTAACCTCCCTAGATTCCTTAAGTCTAGCCTAATAAATTTTAATAAGTCTAATAATAATAAACAACACCGATGATGATGATGATGATGATGATAAATAATAAATCCTGAATCTCCTTCTCAATGAAGGATCCCAATCCAACTCCCAACTACTTTTATATATAGTTTATCTCTCTAATTTTAGGACTAGAACAGTCGAACTGTATCACATCGTTAGCATTTCAATTTATTGCATTTGACTTTCATGCTTGCAAAGATGTACTTGAAAATTCATACAACCACTTGTCCATCTAAGAATCTTCAGAAAATATATATGTCGGGTTCTTACTTACATAACAATCATTTCTCATTTCTCTTTTACTTGTGTTTTCTACTTTATTGTATTGTATTTTTTCTGAATTTCTCTAATTACTATCATTTTCCTTTCTATTCTGTAGTGTCACTAGATGGTGCTGTTGCTGAAGGCTTGAAGCCCTTATGTGCTTGTCTTTCAAGACAAATCGATTACCAAAAACAATTAAAGCAAAATATGGAGACTTTGGAAAGTAAAAGGCGTACATTGATTGCTACAAACAATGATATTAAGAGAAGAGTAGAGTTCGCCAAGTTACAAGGTGGGAGTGCTTCGAATCAAGTGACTCATTGGCTACAAGAAGTGGAATCTATGGAAAGGAAAGTAAGTGATACACAGAGAGACTTTGAACAACAAAAAAATTGTTGGAAAGGATTTTTTCCAAATTATTACAGGCGTCGGAAGATTAGCAAGAAGTCATCGATATTGATTGGTCAAGTGGACGAACTAATTACAAATGGGAAATTTGAAAATGGTGTCACTGAACCACTACCACTAGTAACTAATGCATTACCTACGATGCCTATAGTGGGTAAAACAGCGGAATTAACACGGCAAGAGATTTGGAATTACATATTAGGCACGGAGAAACCAATAATTGGAGTGCATGGTATGGGAGGAGTTGGAAAGACAACAATCATGAGAAACATTCACAACGACCTATCTCAACAATCAGAACCCAAGCATTTTGATTGTTTTATATGGATAACTGTTTCTAATGATGTAGATGTGAACAAGCTACAACGAAAAATTGCAAAGGAGTTGAAAATAGACATGGAAGAAGATGATGATGAGAATGACAGAGCAAGAAAGATATTTAATGCTTTGAAGCGGCGAAAAAAGTTTTTGCTCATCCTTGATGATATGTGGAAGCAATTTGATCTAGTTGAGGTTGGCATTCCTATTCCAAGTGAAGAAAATGGTTGCAAAGTAGTTCTCACTACCCGTGACAAAGGAATATTCGGACCAATGCAAGCACATGCAATTGAAGTACGAGTTCTTTCTGAAGATGAATAATGGGAATTCTTCAAGAATATTGTGGGTGGTGTAATCCACTCTAAAGATATAGAACACCTTGCAAAGGATGTTGCTAAGGAGTGTCGCAATTTGCCTTTGGCAATTAAAACAGTTGGAGGATCTATGTGTGGTGTTGACAATGCTGCAGTATGGATGGATGCTTTGAAAGATCTGAAAGAAGCAAACGGAGGGTTCACTAGATGGTGTTGTTGCTGAAGGCTTGAAGCCCTTATGTGCTTGTCTGTCAAGACAAATCGATTACCAAAAACAATTAAAGCAAAATATGGAGACTTTGGAAAGTAAAAGGCGTACATTGATTGCTACAAACAATGATATTAAGAGAAGAGTAGAGTTCGCCGAGTTACAAGGTGGGAGGTGGGAGTGCTTTGAATCAAGTGACTCATTGGCTACAAGAAGTGGAATCTATGGAAAGGAAAGTAAGTGACACACAAAGAGCCTATTTTTATAGTTTACAAACAGCCCCTAACACTCAAAATCCTCTATATCTACCAGCATAAAAACATAAGAACCTAAAAACAACTATCATAAGGAGAATCAGCAAAATTTCTCTACAAATATGATTTCATTTGCAAGTGAATATATAAAGAAAAGATTTCCTCATCTTTTTTATGCTTGCTAAGCTTTTACTCTGTCTATCATGTTTCGCTAATATGCTTAATAAACCATACTCGCTACTCTGAAGTCTGAAGAGTCCAACTTCCAATCATCATTATAATCAGATGAATCACTATAATCACTCAACATGGTCGGTAGTTCTGGAACATGCGTTGTCATGTGGTTTATAATGCCCTACAAATAGAGCATGACTTGATGCAGTCCCCCATTCTTTTTTTTTTTTTTTTTTTTTTTTTATTCGCATCTTGTTCAATCTCTTTGGTATCACAATTTCACACTGGGGTTCCTTACCGTTGTATGCCCTTCCTGTGCTATCCCATGGGCATATAGATTGTGCCCCTTCCCTAGGGATAGCTGACATGATTTAGGAGTCTAGAAGTTAACGCATAAGGGTTGATTTTCTTTTTTCACACATTCAAATCAAGTTGCCAACTGCTATTGAAAGATGGGAGTTCACCAACTGCCGTGTATGATGCAATGATTTTATTGTTTTCTTTCTTTTTTTTTTTTTTAATGTTGATGTCTTCTCCTTTTTGTAATGAATTAGTGATTAACTTTTTCCAAAAAAAATAATAACAATAAACAAAGAAAAAACAAGGTGGTCTCTAAGTACTTTTGTGGACTTGGGTCAACTTGATCAGACCCCTTGAAACTTGTTTCTAATGGAGTATATTTAAACATGATTGCAGATAAGGGTGCTTGAAATTATGTACACAAAACTCATTCATCTTGCCTAAACCAAGCCACAAAGTAGCATCAAGGTCATGAAAAAACAAAGGAAGTAAAAAAAAAAAAAATTAAAAAAATTAAAAATAAGAATCCAGTTGATTCTCTGCAATCAAAAACTAATACATTGATATCTACAGACCATTTTTTTTTTTTTTTTGGGAATTCTAGAAAACACTAATTCATATATGTAGCATCTGCATATGTATAACAGTATATTGTATAAGGAATCAACTGATGGGAAACAAAATCGCATAACGAAAGGTAAAAATTTGACATTAGCAAGGCAAAAAAGTATCTAACAACATTATCTTTCCCTCACTTAATTATTGCATTCTCCCTAATAAGGATATATCATTGAGTTAAGCATGAGAGAGAGAGAGAGAGAGAGAGAGCGAGCGAGAGAATCTCTTTTTTAAAGTATTTTAAATAATCAAAACAGAAAAAAAAATGTTGAAAGTCTTCCTTCTACATTTTTAAGAACACATAAAAAAATAATAACAAATATTCTCTGGTAACTTAGCAAATATCTTTCCACCACAAGTATCACATATTTGATAGCCTAACGTATAGGTGATCAAAAGTTGCATGGCAATTTAATGAGCAAGGACAAGAGAATCAATGAAGTAGGTTTGCCTTCTAGTCTGGAAAGAAAGAACACAAAAAGAAGTCCAGTATCTGAAACAAGACTATCACATGTTCAGAAATAGAAATTTTAGCGTCAGATCCCAAGGTTTTCAAAAATGAATAATACCTCTTCCAGTTTGTCTTTCTTGCCACTAGAGAAGAATTTGTAGCCTCCTTAGAAACGTGAACCCCCAACCAAATAAAGAAACAATCACAAACTACATAAAATAAGAATAACACACAAGAATCCATGTCATGACGAGAGAGACAGAGAGAGAAACAAGAATAGGTACAACTCAATAATGTACACAAACATAGCTAGCCAGAATAGAAGTGAATGATATTTCTTTTAGAGGACTAATTGAAAACCTTGAGATTGGTAACTGGTGAACTGATGCAATGCAGAATGATTTTGATTTCATGGATAGGTGGGATCGATGTAGGGTCAAATAAGGCAAATTTTCAGTTTTGAGGAAACTTTTCAAAGTGTCTGTTTTTGGAGAAATTCCATAGTTTTTTTAGTGGAAACGGGCCGATCGAAACTCAGCGGCTATGACGCTGATGTACGGCCTTTTTCGAGCAAATTTCATTGTTTATAAGGCCTCTAAAAATGCTTTTTTTTTTCTATTTTTGGTAATATTTGTTTGGGTAATAACTTTTAGTAGGAAAGTCGAAATAAGTTTTCGTTTTTTGAGGTAGATTGGTCGTGATTTATAGTTTCCAGTTGTGTCTTTATTTCAATTTTTTTCCTTTTTGGAAAAATTAAATATTTTAATTATTTTCGTATTATTTTGTTACTTTTTTTCGTTTTAGGGTTATATTTATACCCTTGTAAGCCTGATGGCAATTAGAACAGATATTGAATAAAATCTTCAGAGAAGTTTCCCTGTTGCTTCTTCCAACTTTTGATACTCAATTGAGTCAATGAATTTTGATGCCTATAATCTGGTATTCCTAGTCGAATTAACAGGTTAATAGAAGGTTATTTTCCAATTTTCCATGTGAATCTTCTTTGTAGACGCTTCTGCTACATCATGAATGTAAGAGAATTTCTCATTCAAGTTCACACAACATACAAGATCCGATATATAGCATACAGGATGCACTGCATAAAAATTATAAACTAAGTATCTTTCTTTTGTAAACGTAGTAGCAGCAGAAAATTTTAATTTATGAACTGTTAAGTGGAAACTTCATATTCAACGTTACTAAAAATGGCTCAAGGTGGTTTTATTAGTTCCAGGCTTCAAGGAAATTTGTTATCATCAAGCCAAAATTAAAAGAAAAAATTGAAATGGTCACAAAATTACAAATATGGGCAACACTGTCTATCATTTAAATTAGTGGAAACCTAATAGCAGCCTCTTAAATCATAACTCATTCACATCAGATGACAGATGAAAAGTACAAGCAATGGAATCAAAACTAAGCTGAAACAAAGTCCAATGAAAGTTGCACTTACGGAGCTAGATTCCAAAACAAGACAAAGTTTTTTGGATCTTGCCCAAAAATAGACAAGTCACTTGTCACTTAGCCCAATTTAGGTGAGTCTCCATGTTGATCAACAGAGAAAAGGTTATAAACTCTCGTGCCAGTCTTTATGCCGAATGGGATAGGAAAGAGTTGGTGTGCTACCCATGCCATACGTGGCCGACAAGTACAAGCATCCCAGTCTTCAAAGATCATAAAAATAAAAAATAAGAAATTTAAATAGATAACAGGAAATTGATAAAATGCATAAATTCAATGATTTATTTGGATCTTAAATCAAATATAGGAATTAGCTTTCCTTCAGGCTAACACAATTTCATTCCTTATAAAATTTAATGAAAGGATCATTCGGCACACAGAAAGCACCAAATTGCTAATATATAATAATTATTTATAACTCATTGCTCATAGAAATACTAAAATAACAAACCACAAACCACACTATTAACAGAGGGATGACAGTTAAGGCCATGGGGCCAACCAAGTTTTCAATACCAAAATGAGATTAAAGCTGCCTCATGTGTTTCTTCATCATCAATATAATCCCCACTTCTTATTGGATACTTATGGAAAGTCAAAGGATAGAGTACCAATATAAAACAAACAATGCTAGCTTCATTTGTCATACTAATAATTTCCATTTAGCATTGGTCATCAATTGTATTATTCATAACCATACTGATATTACGTGTATGCCCCATTATCAATATTGATCAGTATAAGAATTTTTTGTTGGGGTACCATATCGGTACTTGTCCCATTCTTTCTTTTGTTTTTTGTTTTTTAAATTTAGTGGGCCTTTGGGCCAGTACTTCACAAAATTTGTAATCTCCAAGTGTTTCAATTTTGAAAATCTATAAGGGATTCAGTACCCATTGAAAATGAATCAAGTGGCAGATTTTTTTCCCACCTATATATTATATAATATTGGCCCATCATTAGCAGTTGTTAGTGGATTAGCCATCCATAATAACCCATTACACTGGATGAATTTTGATCCCAGTCCCGCCTGCCTATATGGCTTTGACATCAGGTGTTGAGGTCTCCATGATGTAAAATTTCATGGACCTGAACCTGAATTCAATCTAGAAATGCGTGTTTAATGTGTTCGGAGATGATGTTCATTTCCCCGAAACTCTAACCAATGACCTTAAAGAAGAGAGCTTAGGTTATCCAAATATGTAAACCTCCAGAACAAAGACGAAAATAGCAGTCGCGGTGGGCGTGGTGGCCCATCGCCAAAACACTACGTAGCGGGTGTTGCGTAGCGTAGCGGTGAGATTTGAAAAATATGTTATCTCCAAGCATTTCGATTTTGAAAATCTCAGTGGATTTGATGTAGTGCAGATCGAAGCAGATGAATACATGGATGCATTGGATCGAAATAAGGCACACCGTGCAGTGCCCAAACGGTACTAGGCGAAATTAGGGTCCTGAGGTCGGAATTGCGAACGGAGCCCCATTCTGGAAATGAAACGGCGAAATCTTCAAAATCCATACTACGCAATGGACTTTTTGTGCATTACGGAAACAAATGAGAAGATTTTCAAGTGCATCCCTCATTGGAAAGTCTTATTCTGCCTAAGAGAAGCAAATAGACACCTTTCTGATTCACTCGCCTAATTAAAATCGCATTCTTTGTGTTTCTTTCCTCAAAGCATTCTAGAAAATATAATTGTCTTTAGGTGCAGCATATACAGACACTCAATGAAGAATCAATTGAAGAGAGAGGAAGACTAAACAGACCAGAGAAGAAAGAGAGAGATCTGGAAAATGTATTTCTGATTTCATAACCTTTACAGATACATGAGAATTGTATTTATACATTTTCTGCTGTTTGTTATATTGACATAACAGAATCTTAAACTACCTAGAGACAGTTACAGTTGACTGTCATGACATCTTCAGTTAGAAAGTCAACACTAGGTCCTCCGATTAGCAGAGACATCAAGTTATAACTCACTAAGCATGTGTTTAGCTAATAGTAATAGTAAGTGAAAATAAGAAAGGAGAGAAACATCAATATCCGTGCACTTGAAGTGGCCCTATCTATAGGAATTGAATCTTGGCCTTGTGTAAGATTTTGGCCTCTTTTGAGGGTGGGACTAGTAGAATTCTGTGTCTTATCACTGCCCAAATTAAACTTGTTCAATCAATTAGGAAATTTCTACTCCAAACAAAAGTTACTCTCGTGATCAAATTGATTAATGTCTAAAACGTTTAACCGAAAGAATAAATGAGAAATATAACAAGTTTTAGATGTGATAAATCTGATGATGAGCACATTTATGCTGTCTGGGGTTGGATCACATTTGCTTCCCCCTTTTTTCACATGATCATGCCAAAGACGAGGCTAAATCTGATTCGATCATATTCAAATGAGGCTTTATACATTCCTAGCAGGGCGCGTTCTTATCAAAAGTCCAAATGGCTCAAAATGAATATAAATGCACTAGTCGAAGATGACTGAGAATCAATAGTAGATTGATTGTGTGTAAAACATGCAATTTTAATTTCTTTGTTCTTCGATTTTGTACATGATTTAAATTAAACTCGAGTAAAGGCAAAAAGCAAGTGGATATGGTGATTTTGAGCTGTTTGCATTGAGGCAGACTCTTAGATTTTGGATTTATGTTGTGATTGAGGGCGATAAAATGGCAAGTAACCAAGTGCAGTTCAAATTTTATATATTCGAGCTAAGCTTCTGTGATTGGTTAATCCACAAAGCCTCTGGTAGTTTATAGTTTTCTGGATTTCTATCCTAAAAGAACCAGCAATGTTGACCAGGAGAAGACTTTGAATAATTTCAACATGGAGATCTTTCGATCCCACATGACCTTCATGGTTGGCACTCGGCAGTTGGCACTCATCCAGATGGGCCATATAAAATGATATCTTTCATCTTGCCATCTCACCATAATATATAATAGTAGATTTTACAAACATTCATATGATACGTACAAGTGAAATCTTACGAACTAGTTCTTTAAACATGTGCAAAAGTGAATTGGATCACCCCATATTTGAAGATTTATAAGACATTAATTTTCATTGTGTTTTAAGTCTCAAAAATAAAAATATAATAAAAATCTATTCTCAAGATCCTTATTTTCTATTTTGGTTAATTATTTTATCTTTCCTTAATAGATATGATTAAGAAGGTTGTATACACTATAAAAAGGATGAGTTTATTATTACACTAGGATTATATTAGATTTCCTTATTATGTGGTTCGGTTTAGATTGGTTAGGATGTGATTATGAATTGATTTCATTAGAGTTATGGTATAATTAGCATATCTTAACTATATACTATAAGCATCCATTATTATATATATCATTGAAATAACACAGTGAATTCGTCAAGAAAGTCTCTAAGAGTTTTTCTTGCTAATTTTAAAATTTGTCAGATACATGAAAGCAATGCTGATATATGGTTTTTGGTTTATACAATCGCAGTATTTTCAAGCCATGTTTTTTTTTTTTTTTTTTTTAATAATGAATTCACTTCATGAGATTAGAAGAGCCACGGATCATTGATTACAAGTCCTAGGAATTCATTAGGAATCAAACAAATAACCCCTTAAGAATTCGATAAAATATAAGAATATCATGGGTCTAGTTGTTTTCTAAGATATCGAATTCTTCCTAAAATTAAGAATTCTAAGCACTGTTAAAATTTCAGTAGTGAAGGAGAGAAGATTCATGAATGGTCATCAAATATTCTCGTCGGTGCTAATAAATGATTACCTACCCATACACTGCAGTAAATCAAATCCTAAAAAGTGAGGTTGACATCCTCATCTCTACCTTAGATACTTTGCTTCCTACCTGTTCATTATTCCTTTGCTGGAGATTACCATCCGCATGATTATATGGTTGGCTGGTTGTAGACAATTAGGGAAAGATCGAGTCGAGTGTTGTATTTATTCCGATCCAGGTTCGAGCATGTGTCCAGTTGCAGCTAAAAGATTCAGATGCAAGCATGTATGCATAATTGGCTCTTTGCCGTTTGGACCTCAATCCAACATATCGGATCTAAACTAGGACTCGGACCCAAAATTTTGGGTTGTGATTCCTAACAGGTCTCAGGTTCTCAACTACCCATTTGTAGCCCTAGTCTAATAATAGGTCAAAACTCTCTTAACTACAGTGGCGGACCTATAATATGCAGTCCTGCGGCGGTCACCCCGGGTCTAATCCAAAAAGGGCTAAAATTGGCCCATGCCCCATTCTAGTAAAGTGATCGCCCCATGCACCCCTGGTCTCGAAACACCCTTCACTCTCGGTCTCAAAGATCTCCCAAACGGAAAACCTTGGAAGCTTTTGCTCAACCGTTCTCCTTCTTCCAATTCAAAGTCCAGCAATTTGGCTTATACACAATAGCATAGCATAAAGTGTCTGCCCCTCTTTCCTAACCTTTATACAACGTAGGGAAGCAATATATTGATTAGTAGTGGAATATGAGTTCTTTATACTTAATTTGCCAAAAAAGTAAAAATAAAGAATAATGTTTTTAAACTATGCAATAATTCGAGATTATTGGTAGTTGGCGTTGATTTTGACCTTTTCGATTTTTAATGGATAATTGTGCAACTTACATATTGGTGCGCTAACATATATACTATTTAAAGAGTGACATTCTGAGTCCGCCACTGCTTAACTGTGCATTAAGTTTTGAGATGAGTTACATTCTTATATACTATTTAAAGAGTTATGCCAACTTACATAAAATGTTTTTATCCCTACTCTGTCTTCTAATTAACCTATTGTTGCGCTAACATTTTTGAGTTTTTAACCAAGGTTCTTCAATTTCTTCTCATATGGCTTATATGCTGGTCTAACATTTTTTTTATGTGCAATTTTGAACCTTTGTTTTGAGCCTTTACGTAGCAATTTTAGCTGTGATATTTTTGGCGTTATTCATTTCTACCCTAAACTTAATTTACTTTCGCATGTCTGGCATCTTTTTTTTTTTCAATCAGACTATAGAAAAATCATTTTCTCCTACTCCCTTTAGAAGTAAATTCTTTTCTTCGATCTCCTTAATGATGGATCCGGAATTTTCAATTGAGTGGGTATGAAATGTGATCAAGTTAAAAAATGTTAAAAAATAAAATATAATTTTTTAAAAAAATTATTTAAAATCTTAACGAATAAAAAAATATTTAAATTTCTCACTGGCACCGACTGCTTCGCCTGTTCCCTTCTTAAATTTCTCTCTCAGTTTTTTTTAGAGTACTTTCCTCATGCTCTCGCTGTTTGTTCCACCAATTCCACCCTTTTTATATATTTTATTGATTTTTGTCATTTGCATGCTCCTTCCTGGCTATTTCCCACTTCATTCAGTGGCTTACATCACAAGGCCCCACATGGTTAGAATAAAAACAGGATCATGGAAACGATACTTCTCAGGTCGTTCCATCAAGTAAAAGAATGTCGTGTGATGGCCCTACGCTGTTAGACTAAAAGCAAGTGGACGCCGACAGCCAATTACCATCTTTCCCAAGTCTTTCCAGTTTTCGTGTACCCAAAAAAACAAAGAAAAGTGTAACCCTTTACAAGAGACAAAGACCGACAGGCTTCTTTATTTCACCCCACATAATGATCGATATTGGCACCCATCTTCCACCCTTTGGCTACTTAAAACAGGTGGTATATTGATCGATAGTACTGCAACTCCGCTCAAGTTAAACAGCAACTCAGCATCTTTATTTCACTTTATTTCATTGTACAAACATCTTTCCACAACTCTTCTTGCTCTACCCTCCATTTCGGAAATTTGTTCTACTCCTTTGGAAATTTATGCCATAAGTATTTTAGAAGGTTATGGATGAATTAGGACTAAAATATATTGATGTCTCATTTTATGTACAGAAATGAATCTCCACTGATATATGATTTTTTTTTTCTTTTTCTTTTTTGCATAAGGTAAGTCCTCACACACACTTTCCCATGTCATGGAATGATCCTTGGTTGTTTATGTGCAATGGAGGCAATAGAGATATCTCACCGACGGAGCTTTATCACTTAATCCATACCACCCCCCCCCCCCCCCCCGCACCAACACCCCAAACCCCTCACACAAAAAAAATAAAATAAAAATAAAATGAAGTTATTTTATTTAAAGCGAGTTTACAACATCTACTCAAGAGCAGTCATGTTTCATTTAACTAGATCAATGATAAGAACAATAGATAGAGAGACCTGGGTGATGGGAGACTCCAAGATTTAATCCTAAGTTTAGATCTATCTTCATAGAGTGGGTCTCATCAAGTATTAGACCATTACAATACAAAGTAAGCTTTCATTTGATCTCGAATAATTGTAATTTTGTTTACAAACTCAGATCTATTCTATCTTTGGATCAATGATATGTGGCTTCTCCACCATTTGATCTTCTACCACGGATCGGTGATATGAGATATTTCATCAATTGATCAACGATCCTCATCTTTTCTATCATTGTAGTGTTGCTCTAAGAATTTTCCAGCGATTGATATGATGATCCATAGTTTTTTGTGCTATTAGTTTGATAATCTGTGACTTCTACCGTTAGACCGATCAGCCAAATTTATCGAGGACCGAGGTCAGTATGATCTCTTCTTTTCTTTAGTGGGCCATATCCAAAAGTTTTGAATTCTTTCTTGACGATTCCAAGCTTTAGCAGGCCAGCAGAATTACATGGAATCCTCTTGAGGTTTAATATGGGCCCTCATAGTTTCACTTCCAAATGTTGAAGACACTCTATTCTACATGACACATATAGTTTGGGTTACGGAGTGAGGTGGCCTCTTTTATTTTTATGTTTTTATCCACATTCGCTCTACCCTCTTGCACCAAGATTAGAAAATGCTAAACTCGTGTGCCCAACTCAAAAAAAAAAAAATAAAAAAATTGGATCTCTCACATTAGCTATTATTTGTTGATCGTAGGTTTCATACTTCCTCACGCACACCCACAACAATTTAAGAAAAACCAGAATTATATATGCTAAGCCGAGGCCCCCAAAAAATAGATATGCATGAAGTTTAGAAATTCCCTTTAACCAGGCTAAAATGACATGTAGCGGCAAAGTTTGGTAATAATAAAAGTCAACAATAAAAAAAGTAACAGCTATAATAAAAAAAAAAAAAATTGAAAATTGAAAATGAAGACAAATAAGATAATAGCGACAAAAATCTTAGTTGGGATACTTTTCACACGTCAACCTTTATTACACCCACTCAAGCTAACGTGCTGCTTGCGGTTGCACAACTTGTCTTGAAGAGGTTTAAATCGAGGAGATGAAAGACCCTCAGTGACGACATCTGCAGTTTGATCTTTAGAGTGTACAAACCGAATGGCTGGATCATTTTTTATACCTTTTCATGCATATAGTGGTAATCCACCTCGATGTGCTTGGTGCGAGCATGGAAGACGGAATTTAAAGCGAGAGATATTGCATTGATATTGCCGCATCAAATGAGTGGAATGTAATGTAAAAATATATTTTGAAATTTTAAAGTAGTGTAATTAGCCATGAGATCTCGGCATTTGTGTGTGCTAGGCAACGATATTTGCTTCAGTGGAGGCGAGGGCCACAAGGGGCTGCTTCTTTGCACACCATGAACTTGGATTTGGGCTGAAATAAACACAATATCCATTTGTAGATTTTTGATCATTTGGATGTCCTGCCCAATCAGCATCACAGTAGGCTATAACATGAAGTGGACAAAGTCCAAGGTGTAGTCCAAATGTGATTGTTCCTTTTAAAAACCGCAAAATGCGCTTGACTACAACTAAATGCGATGTAGTTGGAGCATGCATGTATTGGTGGACTTGGTTGACAGCAAAGGTAATATCCAGGCGTGTAAGTGTCAAATATTGTAGGCCACTAACAATGCTGTGATATTCAATAGGGTCTGCCAGCGGTTCCCTCGGAGGTGAGAGGCAGGAGAAGAAACTGGCTTGACTTCGGTCATTCCAGCTCGGGCCAAGAGGCCCATTGTATATTTTGCATAAGAAAGGAAAAGACCTGAAAAGCGGTGTTGTACCTCAATGCCTAAGAAATAATTGATCGGCCTAAGGTCCTTCATTACATAGTGTTAGCCCAATTGATGGATTAATGGCCTAAAAAAGTGGTGTTGTGAAAATTTTCTCACTGCATGTCACTCACCTCTAAATTTCACACACAAAAGATAGGAAAGGGGAGATGAAAATAAAGTGAAAGGTAATAGAGAGACTGATTCAGCATGAGATTGTTGGGCCTCACACATGAACTGTGCATTCATGCAAGATCATAGCATAGCAGTTTTTCTATTAGAAGGAAGGGTCTGAAAAAATAGAGAAGAGGTTTATTTATTAGGAACATTAGTCAATTTCAAATATTGCTTATAACCAGGGTCAAAATAACAGCTAGCAGTTGAGTTATTAGCCGTTGCTGCTATGCTATTTTGAAAATAGAAGTTCTGTAGTGACCTATAGTGGCTGCTACATAGCATATTTTTGAAAAAAAAAAAAAACATTTTTCTTGAACCACTTGAGAAATGCTTACAACTTTTAGACTTATGTTCCCATAGATCAATGCCAAATGGTCTGAGTTTTTTTTTTTTTTTTTTCTATTTATTTTTTGAACTTTTGGAGATTTTCAGAAGAAATATATTTTTCCTCTAATTGGGCAAATGGAATCACATTCCAATGCATTCTAACTTATAAATTATTGTTTTAGGCCTTGTTCAATTTGCTCTAGTAGCTAATTGTGGCCAATCTCTTCTGTTTCCATCTTTCTCTCCTGTTTTTTGCTTTGGTGTTTTGAGGGCAAGTTTCTTTAGTGTTATATTCATTCCTCTTCTTTCAATACATTTTGGATTTTAGCGTTTAAAAAAAAACCCTTGTAGATCTATATTTCCCAAAGATTAATCCCAAATGGTATGAGCTTTTTATTTTATTTTCAGTTTTGTGCCATCGAATTTTGAGGATTTTATGGAGCTAATTTGATCATGAGTTCTTATGTATTTTATGGGTACAAACAGGCTATTTGTCTCTTCTTTTTTTATTTAATTTTGATTAAAACTCTAAAGGAGTTCAGGCTGTTAGTATTTTAGCTCAGTTTAAGTATTTTTAAGAAAGTTAAACAAGAATTTATAATGAGTCTTGCACAAGTCATCAGTCACACTGGAAAAAGTATTAACTGTCCTTTTTTTTGGTTGATGAAAGCTGAAAACATATCCATTGCTTACCTCATATTGTTGCAATTTGGATTTGACATTGTCATTAGTTTAGTTTATATCCATAAACACAATTTTCTCCTGCACAACCAATGCATTTGTGAATTGCCCATTGGTGTCATTGGTCGTGTGGGACCCAGTTGCATTGCATAACCATTCCTCTGTTGTTTTTAATTTCCATGCTTTGTAATTGTTCTTCTGCAAGATTTCTCAGCTGTAGAAAGTTGAGCAAAATCTCTTCAATCTCATCTGCTGTTGTTGATTCCCTTCATCCATCTTCAATTTCCAAGAAAACCCATTTCTCTTCTCTTAGAATTTCTGCTTCTTCTTCTTCTCCACTGTTTTGCATCTTTCCCTGTCTGTACTTCGCCTAAATCTCTGCTTTACATTTTTGCAGACCAAATTCTACCATGGCCAGTCAGTCGGCACAGTCGATCCATGACTTCACTGTCAAGGTTTGTGAATTTAATTAATTTTGGAGACCTGCTGCTCTCTTGAGCTTTCTATGTTTTGTTGGTCTTTTGCCTTCTCTCTCTCTGGGTTTTGACTTTTGGGGATGGAGTGCTTCGGGTTTATGATGGGTTCTTGTCACTCGTCTTAGATGCTCGATGTCGATGTGTTTCTTGGTTTCATTTCTAAGTTTGCCTTTTGGATTAGGCTTTTGGATATGGGTTTTATTGGGTTTTTTTAATGGGCTTGTTCTTGTATTGTGTTATGCTATCGGTATTCCTCAGAAGATCAGAGAGATATGTCTCTGCGTGGAGTTTTCTTTTTTACCCCAAGCTATGGTATCAGAGGTAGACACTGCTCAAGAGGAGAAGTTCAGAAAATCAAAGGAAGATTGCACCTGAGAGACTAAGATTTTCTTATAAGATAACTCCTGCTGCTCTTTCATTCAATGTTTCAGTTGAAGACAGTACTCTAACAGTTAACATAACTACCTGTACACCTCATCTTACAGAAAGACTTCACAGATTCACAATACTACCCATGATCACAAGATCATACAATTTATTGAAAGCATGTAAAACTACTAAAACAACTGCAGCTGCGCCCCTTGCTAGCCAAAGACTACCCTGTGACTCAGTGTCCTACCTAAGCATGAGCCATGCAATGGAACTTCAGCTCACTTATCATATTGTTTATAATGGTGGGATGAGATTTGAAGGAATTTTTTTCCAATATGATGAATATGTATATCTGAGATTTTTTTATTGCCCCTTTTCATATTTGATTTTTTTTTTTTTTTTTTTTACTGTGAGGGTTTTTTTTTTTTTTTTTCCTTTGTTTTTTTATAGATCTGTTATCAACATTCTCATGGTGGCAAGAATTTTGAAATGGATCCATGAGATTTAGGTGTGTATTGTGGGGATTTTGATATGGTTACTTCTAATGGTATCTGTTTTCTCATTTGTCTTGAAAAAGGAGCTTTTGTAGTCAAAGAGATTCCTCTTTGAAAATTTTCATATAACAACGATGGTAGTTGTGATGGGTTTGTGTGATTCCATTTTCACTAGAAATTTTGATGGTGCTTTGAGACTTTTATAGTTAGAAAGACTTCATTTTGAACAGAAAAAAAAAACCCCTCTCCATACAGTCATTGGTTTTTGTGATGGGACTGCAGTATTTTGGGGGATTGGAACTTATTGGGAGAATGGGAATGAATAACTGCAGTATATTTACCATGTAACAGGTGGTAAATATAGTACAGTTTCCTATATTGTTTTGGGGGCTGTAAAGGCAAGAGACAGTAATGTATTTTATGTGATTTCTGAATTTCATGTAACCTTAAAATGCAATGGGAATGAATAGCTGGCATCCAAATTGGATTAGCAATGATTGATATAAAGTCCCTTTTTTTATAGAGCAGTCTATTGCCTCAACAGACTGCAATGAATGATATAAAGTCCCTTTTTTCTTGTAACTGGGGAACTATTCAAATGCATCTGTTGTTTGTGAGTCCATAACACAGTACATGGTTTACATGGTTATTTTGGAATGGATTTGACGGACTCCATTTTTTTACAAAGTTATATTTTCTTTAATGGAAGAATTTCAGAGTTAATGTTGAAAATGCTACATATGCTGAGGTTTAATGTTTGGAGACACTTTTTGCAGGATGCAAGGGGCAATGATGTGGATTTCAGCACGTACAAGGGAAAGGTTGTTTTGATTGTGAATGTTGCATCAAAATGGTAAATATATTGAACAAAGTTCCTTCTTAGGGGATTGCAACTTATTTTTCCCTTCACACTCCAACAAAAATCAAGCTTAATAATTGGTATATGAAATCACTGATACATTCGTTGGTTGTCCTCTTGTTTTCTCCTGAATGCCGATTTCTTTTGTTTGTTCCTTTTCTCTGATTCTGATTAAGTTCTTTGTTTCTTTATCTTCTCTAACCTGTTGTTGCAGTGGATTGACCAACTCAAATTACACAGAGCTAGCTCAGCTATATGGGAAATACAAAAATCAAGGTTTATTGTTGTTGTGGCTGTTGTTGTCGTTGATGGTGGTGGTACAAGTGTTGAGATCATCTATTCTACACACCACTTTGGGAGCCAATGCTCTACCCCAGCCATCTTGTGTATGTGGAGCACTGTGCTTGTTACATGGCTTTGGCATTCAGTAATAGGCTTGTTTATTCTTGCCTGATTCAGGTTTTGAGATATTAGCTTTCCCCTGCAACCAGTTTGGTGAAGAGGAGCCTGGAACCAATGAGGAAATCTTAGAGACTGCCTGCACTCGCTTTAAGGCTGAGTACCCCATCTTTGACAAGGTAATTGAACTACCCATTGCCCAATGCTCGTTTCCTTTGCTCTTAACCATGCTATCAAGTAACAACGTAAAAATCCAAGAAGGTCCTATAAAAACTAACAGATGCCATTCATGCATAGAGGCATACCCACACGGCATTTAAGAAAAGAAAGGAGAGAGTAATTCATATGGTTTAAGTTCATTGAAAAAGTATGTAGTGTGTCTGTTTCTTATGCTTCATAGTTCATATGACTCATCTAGCGATTAATTGCTCATACCAAATGTATATGGTGTGTTACCCTATTGTGAATATTGAAAACCATGTATGTAGACTTTTAGAGTTCAATTAATCTAATACCCTTATTAAATCTAGCCTCAGCCCTTCAATATAAACATCTTACAGCAAACAACTGCTTCATTGTCTATTGCATTTCTGAAACAGCTTTGTTATTTAGATCGACAGTGATATATGTAGGCCACTTCAGTCACACACTCACGTGCATGTCATAGTGATGACACATTGCAATGTGCTTGTGCTTGTGCTTGGTAAAGTCGCTGATTGTAGCGATCGATCCACAAAAACAACCAGCCATCGATCCCTGATTGTAGCGCCGTTGTTGAAGGACTTGGATAGGGGGTGTGAATATTTACAAGAGCCACCCAAAAAAAGAAGCATGCCCAAAGGTGTGTAACAAATTTGCTTCATTCGGATGTCTTGCCCGTATCATATTTTATGAAATGATAAGATAACTCTCTCAAAGAAGGTTATGGAAGCACTCATCCTGGCACCGATTTAATGGTTGCAGTCACTGCCATCGAAATAGACAAATGCTCCTTGGTCATAATGAAACCCTATAAGGCTATAACTCAGTTTACTGTTAAGATTGCAAATATCGAATATTAGTATGAAATGCCCATATTCAGTGGAAATTATGCAGCTGGAAAACAGCGTGATCATTCTAAGAATCAGGCATATTATATTGTTTTAAAGTCACTCTTTTGTGCTTTCGTGTTAGATTGATGTCAACGGGGACAATGCAGCCCCTGTGTACAAGTTCTTGAAGTCCAGCAAAGGTGGCCTTTTTGGTGATAGCATCACGTGGAATTTTGCCAAGTTCTTGGTTGACAAGGATGGCCATGTGGTTGACTGTTACGCGCCAACAACTTCTCCTCTCAGCATTGAGGTAAAGTGATATTATATAATTTGGTATTGATATCTTTCGTGTGAACCTCTGTTGAAATGAGTACTAGTGGTTGAGGAAGACAGAAGGTGTGCTAAGTGTTTGACTGGCAATGATGCCTGCTGGGAAGGGATGGAAATGAGCTGTGTTTAAGGGGTAATTACCCCTTACCCATCCCACTGGGGAGGACTTGGAAGACGTCTTAATGGGTTTGAATTTTAATTGATGACAAATCATTAGATAATACAAAATTTTGTCGCTCAAATTGCCAAAATGTTATTCGTAACTTCATTGAAATTAATGTTCTTCATGACTAAATAGAAATTAACGCGAAGCAAACCAAAAAGACTTGACCTTCATCTATCTTACCATCGGTTTGGTTGGTGGGTGTAGTATGGGTTGAGATAATGGGTTTGGTAGGCATGAGACCTCCCGGTTGCCTTCATGCATCCTAGTAGTATCTTGCAAATAGATGGTTGTGCGTGGTCAATTGGGTGGTTATAAATTGCCGGTGAAATTTTTTGCCATCTTATCCCGTTTTCTGGAGGCCACCATATTAAAAATTACAGGTAGCATAAAAGGTTGGCCCATTTTTAAAAAAGTGCATTGTGATGTGCTGTGGGGAGCTTGTGGTAAAACTGGATAAAAGGGTAATATGATGGTTAACTTTATGATGTGTAAAAGTTCATTGTTTTGTCATCTTTGCAGAAGGATATTAAGAAGCTGCTGGGAGTGAATTGACTGCCATATGATGATTAAATATTATGGACAATCAGCTATTAAGAGTATTTGATGCCTCTCTGTAGGTTGTCTTTTGTAAGTACAGTAGGAGTGAATCTAAACTAGTTTTGCTTGCCAATATGCATTTTCAATGTATGATTTATAGAAATGTTTCAGTTTGCTAGCCAATGATTTGCATTTTCAATGTATGGTTTCTAGAACTGTCTGAGATATTATCTTTATATACGAGTGGTATGATAAATTGTACAGTGGTCAAATAAGCATGCTTGATTGGTGGATATTTTTGTTATTCCTTTTGAAGTGAAAATTTGTGGTCTTACAATCATTGTCTAGTGAATGGTAAAGAAGCAAGGTCAAGATCTAGTCTGTGTTAATTTGGTTTTCTGTCTACCAGGAAGTCAATCAGAACCAGATGAGGAGATTTCTGTTCAGGTCAGACACAAGTAGAAGATTATGCCCCAAATGAGCATATTGATTAAATTAAATCACTGGATGCAGTTTTTCTCATGGGCAGTACATATAATATGCCTTGTGCTCAACCGTCTTTTTCGGTCACCAGAACACATTAGTCTTCAACTGGGGAGGTTTGACAAATCCCTAATTTTAAATGTGAGGTGTGTGTGCATGAATGCAGTATGCCCAGATTGACAAATCCTTAATTTTTCATTTGAGGATAAGGGATCCTCCAATGGCTCCATTAAATTCATTGACGAATTCGTATATAAAATCCAGACCACTCAAAAATTACACCCCTTTAAAAAAATGCCAAGCTCATACCAACCTACCTTAGTTTTCAATGCCTCTCACCGAAACATGAATTGTTCCTTTCGCTGATATCAAAAGATATTGAACAAATGATGACACCAGAAGAAAACCAAGGGATCAAACAAAATACAAATCCAATCACTACCAAAATAAAACAAATAATAATTAAACACAAAATGATAATGA
Source organism: Camphora micrantha (assembly GCA_003546025.1). Classification (NCBI taxonomy): domain Eukaryota; kingdom Viridiplantae; phylum Streptophyta; class Magnoliopsida; order Laurales; family Lauraceae; genus Camphora; species Camphora micrantha. The sequence continues at coordinate 6,735,576 of QPKB01000009.1, read as the reverse complement.
TAAGTGATGGCCACCATATATACTTGATCTAATCATTCAATATTTTGGACTTGAACAAATAAATGACCCACCGCTTGTCAAATTACCATTATGTACACATAAACTATATATGTTATCAATTACAACAGCACAGTAGATTTTTTATTTTGTGAGCTTCCATTTGGGTCTGACAGGATCATCATAGACATTATAATGTGGTAAAAACTACTTCTCATCTTAAATTCATTATATTAACAGGTCAAGCTCCATATGTTCTTGTGACTTGGCAAGCATGAACAGGTCTTTGTTGCACTACCATGTGTTATACAGTTAGATTCATAGTGCACGTTCCATCTCCATTGGGGCGGCAATACTCTACACAAGATTCAAGATCTGTACCAGATCTGCTCTTCATTTTCATCCTGTTGTAAATAAAACTCCCTACTATATATTATTACCTGCAACAGGTGATCTATTACGGTGAAATTTTCAGGTATGCCAATGGTTTGGATCTTGACTGTTGATTTGATGGGCCCCACCACAGTAAATCATGCCTCACAGTTCAAAAGAAACAAAAATTGGATGGTTCAATCAATCTGAACTTTTTGACCCATCAAATGTGGTATGGCATAGCCCTCTCTCAACAACCATCTATTTGAAGACCAAAGACAGCAGGGTCAACACTGTCTCTTCAAGAAGTGCTTATGGCGTGGCTTAAGCATAGTGGAGCACATCAGATCTATGGATTGGTCTATTGGCCCCACACTCTCAGGACCTATACACAGTATGCATGTCATCTTGCGTTGTGTTGGAATTTAGAAGCAACCTTGTGCCTGGTCTTATTTGTGCAGATGGGTGGTACAAATTGCTATATCGCAAGAAATCAAAATAATCTCATCATATGTAACATGAACTTTTATCTATCTTCATTTTATAACACCACGATGCCCCTCTTATTAGATAGATGGTCATGTGGTACGGAGAGTATTAAAAGTTTTTATGCTAACCACTCCTACAAAAAACCTCGAGGTGTTAGTAGAGATGCACACAGAAGTACTGTTCAATACTCCTTTTGTAGAGTCCGGATTTTTCCAATGCTTCCTCTCAGGCGAAACCCGGCGTGCCTTTAATCTTCCCTTCTTCAATCATCATTTTCCCCCAATAATTTTCTTTCCTTTCTAAGGCAGAAGAATCAATATCTTGCAATTTTATTGTGACTGATCTGTGGATCAAGGACAGAAAAATACTTTGCCTTCTCCATCAATATTTCTTTTATCAGTCATTTTTTCCCTTTTCTTTTACCCAAAAAGTGCTGAATGTAGGACCATGGGCGACTAGTAGGTGGTGGCTCTGCGAGGTTGGCCGTGTTCTGGCCCACCATCCTGCGTCTAATTAGAGAGGGGAGACCACGTGTTTATGAACAATTAGGAAGCGCGACTTTTTTTTTTTTTTTTTTAAGTTTCAATCATTATTTGTGGTCTATAAGTTTCGTGCGTGATACCGAACCCAAGTGGGTCACCGGTTGGTCCATCTGATCTGTGGATCCGAAGGAGGACCCACCGGAGACCCATTATGTGGTGGACCCGTGCGAGGTGGGCCTTGTTGGCCCACCATCCAGCGTCTGATCAGAAAAAGGAGAGATACGTTATTTAGAAAGCAATGAGAAGTGGGAATTGTGTTTCTTTTTATTTTAGTTTCAGTCATTGTTTGGGTATACAGCGTTCCGCTTGATTTTCTTACGTTGATACCGACCCAGGTGGGCACCCGATGACCATCCGATCCATGGATCAGAAGGAGGACCCCAGCCGGCGACCCATTAGGTATGGACCCGTGCGACGGTAGGCCCTGTTTGGCCCACACACCCCAGCTCTGATCAGAGAGAGGGAGAGGATGTATTTAGGAAGCAGTTAAGAAGTAGGATTGTTTTTTTTTGAGTTTTCGTTATTGTTGGGCCTTAGTTTCTCTTGTGTTGAACCGGGACCAGTGGGCCACCCCATGACCCATCCCGATCGTGGACCGAATGAGGACCCACGAGAGAACCATTAGGTGGTGGAGCGTGGCGAGTTGGCCCCTGTTTGGGCCACCATCTAGTGTCGATAGAGAGAAGGAGATGACGTGTTTTAGGAAACAATTAGAATTAGACATTTGTTTTTGTTGTTTCTGTTTTTAAGTTCATTCATTGTTGGGTCATTCAGTTCTTGCGTTGATACTCGGACCCAGGTGGGCACCTAATGAACCATCGATCCGTGGATCCGAAGGAAGACCCACGGAAGAAACCATTATGTGGTGACCGTGGATTGTGGGCCCTATTAGGCCCACAATCCCTGCATCTGATCAAAGACGAGAGTACGTGTTTTAGCAAACCAATTAAGAACTGAGATTTGGTTTTATTTTTATTTTTTAGTCAGTCATTATTTGGGTATTCAGTTTCTTGCGTTGATACCAGGAACCATGGTCCCACGATTTACATCTGATTCCGTGGATCCGAAGGAGACCCCGATGGGTGACCCAATATGTGGCTTGGACCCATGCAAGGGGCCTTGTTTTTGCACCATCAACGTATTAATTAGGAAGGGAGAGTACGTATTTGAAAGCATTACGAGCGGGAATTTTTTTTATTTTTTTTTTTTTTTTAGTTTCGTCCTGTTTGGCATTCAGTTTCTTACATTGATACTGGACCCAAGTGGGCACCCGATGACCATCCGATCCGTGATGCAAAGGAGGGACCCACCGAATACCCATTATATGGTGGCCCCGTGCAATGTGGCGCTGTTTGGCCACCATCCTATCAAAGAGAGGAGAGTACGTGTTTTAGAACGATAAGAAATAAGTTACATGTGGGTTTTTTTTAGGAAGTTATGTGGTCGGTTAGGAGAGTTGGGAGAGAGAGGAAAGTGGAGAGGGAGGAGATACTGACACCTGAAGCCCTGTGGTTAACGAATGGAAGATACATTCCCCTATAATATAGACTAGTACACCCGTGCTATACACGGACAACAGAACCTCTAAATGCACAGGATAACATGTATTATTTTTATTAAATATATTTATAGTAAATGTTAGTCATTTCTTGTTTTTAATTGAATTTTTATGGGAATTTTTCTAAATATTAATTATACGTGAGGTTAAATGGAGCTGGTGAGCTCGGGCAGTTGTAAAAAAAACTAAATGGAAAGACAGATAAAATTAAAACATAGTAAATGAGAGTAAATGTAATTTTAATAACACGGGTTCACATATTCACATTCGTACGATTTATATACAATGAGAAATATCATGCTTGGGTCTGTAATTAATCCACAGCTTAAGTCCCGATGGTTAAGTCTGTATTATCACAGGCTTGCAGTTGGTCCCCTACCATATTATTTGAAGACACACTAAATCTAAGAATTTCAAAATATAAATTACCAGATATGAAACATATTCGAGATAAATGAACAAAGTTGAAGTTGCAGAGAGAGATACTAACATGGTAGAAATTCTTTGGTAACAAAAGGAGAGGAAGACACAACATGATGTTCTTTTGCCACTGGCTAATAGATTTGTTCGAATTCAGAGTTCATAAATAAAAATTTTATATTTTTTTAAACATAAGTAGAATGAATCTAAAAAAGATTTTCAGTAAAAAATAAAGATGAAGCAAGTTGGCAAAAGTACCCCAAGATTGTTAAATTAGATCGTGCCTTTTGTCGTTTGATGGAAGTTTTTTGAGCTCGTTGACAGTTGTTAGTATATGCGGTGGGGCCGACCTCAGTGGGTCTGCAAGGCATTGAAGAGGTTACTCATGGTCAGCTTTAACGGACAATGATACTAAAAGAACATTTAATTAAAAAAAAACATTTAAAGCTATTTCTATTCATACCACACTTGTAATTAAAAAATATTCCATGAAAATACTATATAACATTGATACACATTTAACATTTTCATTCATTTACATTAGACAAACACAAACAGAACATGTTATACTTTCCCCAAAAGGAAAAAAAAGGCACTTGTAACTGAAAAAACCTGTCCCATTTCTTGTTTCTAAAAAGTAAACAATGATCACCAAATCTACAACTCTAGAATATCTTCAATATTCAAAATTACCTTCAATACTCAACTCAATTTTAATGGAACATTTCTTATACAAGCATAGATACTGAGGTACAACTATCACCACTAGAATAATTTACATCAAAATAATGTGCACAATGTTCCAAATATTCGATTACCCTTTCAAATGCCATATATATAGTTAATTTCCTCATGGGAAAGTTTGTCATGTCAGTTTGAGAGAGAAATTTCAATATTTTAAATTAAGTTTGTATTTGCACGAAACAATAATTAATTATTTAGAGGCAAAAATGATTTTGATACACAACGAACTCTTTTTCTCAAAAACCATTGAACAGAGGATTTTAAATCACATACTAATAACTGACATGGATAATCCCCAATTCAACAAATTACCCATGGGAACTCAACAACCAATTCAAGTTTCTCTTCCTCGTAAGACTATGGATGTACAGAGAAAATTAACAAAATTAGCAATAATTTAAAACTTTTAGTCGGCACATATAAACTTTTGTCTTGAAATAGTAATTCAAGACAACAAAACAATGTCTGAATTGTCTCAACTCTAGAATCTATCAAATTTTCTAAATTCAATACATCAAAATATGATCTTGATTAAATTTTTATCTTAGCACAATTTACTCAAGACAATAATCTTGAAAAAAAAATTCTCAGAAACCCAGGTTCACGCTAAATTCACATTTTCATTTGCACAAAACTGTAAATACCTTTTTAGATACAGAAATTATGCAAAAGAAGCGAAATTAGAACATTAATTAGTTTTGATAGAAAAAGTTGGGTTTTACATTCATAAATTTTTCCCCCCGATAATACATCATCTACATCCAACATTCAGGGAGTCTACAGATTTTCTTTTAAGTTTTTAATGTATCCTGATCCTCTGTGGCAGCCTCCATAACTCCAACATAGGCCCACATTATAAATAATTCATATCGTCCATGATGAATGTCATTCCCTACCATTGATATTTCCTAAAATATAGGTTCTATAAGAGTATTTTCAACGGTCTAATTGAGCAAATGATTGAAAATTTATTAATTGCCATCTACTTTTATTGGATTAAGGCTCAAGGATAAAAGAAGTAATTGTCATCTACCAAACATTTCAAGATTTCAATTACTCTAAAAGAAGAATATATGAACTGAATATTGTAAAGCAAGTTAAGATATGTCCTCTATGGTAGAATAATTGTTTCTACCATAGAGTAATTATATGTATTTTACATATAATTGTTCTTAAATAATATAATTTAAAACTAAAAGAAAATTGTGTGTAGACCAGCACTATGGGTCCGCTTCAAATAAAGTCCCCTTTCGTAGAATAATTGTTACCGGCCAAATAAAGAATAGTAATTGTGATTATTGAGAACACGATATAAAAATCTGGTGGGCCATTGGGCTAGAGTAATTGGTGGGCCACTACTTAATTATTCTACATATAATCACAAATAAGCAACCGTAGGAACAATTACTTGTGATGAATAATTAAGCAATGGCCCATCACAATCCTTGATTATATGTAGAATAATCCTTTAACAATTATATTTTATTTTGCGGTTGAATTGATCAAATAAACTCTCCTTTAGAATAATTGCGCGCTAGAACAATCCTTGAATAAAAGATACTATCGAGCACAGATGGCCCACCATCAACCGCAGAATGTCCTCTTGAAGAGGACCCACGATGTTCAAATAACAATCCTTGAACAATTATTTGTGATGAACGATATTTGTGATTGTGGCCCACCACAATTATTCTAAGATTGGCCAGATTATTCTAATCCGTGGATCCTCTATTTGGTTCAAATAAAGTAATTATTTATTTAAGGATTCATACCGAATATATGAGTAATTGTCATCTATCATGTTATTAAGACCGTATAATAATTGTTCCTGGTGGGCCATTGGGCTCCACAAACATGCCATATGTCCTCTATTTACAATGAAAATATGTAATTGATTGTCCTACAATTACTGGCAAGGAACTGAGAGTCCTTTGATACGTATGATTTATTGGCTTCTGTCTATCATAATCTGGCCAATGGATGGTTAGCTACGTGGCTTTGACATTCAACACACTATTGGTACAAAAAGAGACACCAATAATTCTTGGGCTCCTTTTATGCAATTTGCACCTTGCCACAGAATGTCCCACTTATGATCAATCTTTTTCCATGAGACCCACCACCCCGCAGGCACTCACCCCATTGTTCTCATTCTTCAACATTTTTTTTTTGGGCACTTCCAGTAAGGGACAAAATATTGTCTACTACTGGATGGTGGATCAAATTATCAGACGCTGGATGTTGGGCCATCTGTGCCTACCTCGCACGGGTCTACCACATACTGGGTCACCCATGGGTCCTCCTCCTTCGGATCCACGAATCAGATGGGTCATCGGGTGACCCACCTGGGTCATAGTATCAACGTAGGAAAATCAGTTCCCTGTATCAATACTATTTTTTTTTCATTTATTTATTTTTTTTTAGCAAAAAGCAACGCAAATCTGCAATTTGAATTTAGAAAGCAGTACTTGATTGGAAATCTCTGGATGGTTGTACGTCTCTTCTTCTTTATTTCTGCAACTTGTCTATTTCTTCTTATGTTTCTCTTCTAGCAGTCCCGTTCATGTAAGGGATGAGTGACGTAGTGGGGAAGATTTATTTTGAAGAAGTTATGGGAAGTTTGTTGGGAGGAGAGTGGAGATGACATGTGTCTTTCAAGTAGGCAGACAGGTGTCCTCATCTTAGGGAGAGTACATTCCCTTAGTATAATAGATATGTTTATTATACATTAATTGACTAGCCATGAACATACCCCAAAACAATAGGCAATTGCTCAAGCCTCAAATCCCACTCCTTACCAAAAATAAAATTTATTTTTTTGAAATTGCTCATGTGTGAATAGAATGTTTAAATTATGATATAATTCACACTTTTTTTAAAGGTTATGAAAATTCATGGGCATGCAAATATGTGAAAATCTTAGGGATTGGATTGTAATCAAGTTCACTCTTGCCATTTGAGTCTCCAATATGATAGCAGTTCAACTCAACCTAACTAATTACTATGGGCCTATTTGCTTACAATGCATGAGATTCTATATATAGTTAAACGAGAGAAGATAAGAAATGAATATCTAATCATCACTCTAATAGTTTAAATTATTAGGATGGGGTAGAAATTGTGGGCCTTTTATGTTGTGTTGGAATTGTAGCTTAATATGTCAAAGGGCTTGTTTGTGTCATGTAATTAGAATCTTAGGATTATATTTTTTTTTTCAAGTGATTAAAAATGAAGGATTAAAGGTGAATACTAAAAAATGACATCAAATAACCTTTCCTGTTACGGAAATAGAGTCAAGCCAAAATGAGAAATGAATATATCCAGCTATCACTCTGCTGGTTTAGATCCCTCCAACTAAAGAGAGAGAAATGAGTACAATTAGGATCACTCTGATAATTCAAATATTAGAAAAGTCAATATCGCATTTATACTTCATGTGTCATGTCTTTAATAATCTTTCGATGGAGCTAATTTGACAACAGGTTCCCTTTTTTTTTTTTGCTACATTGGGTACAAGGTCAAGAGTGATGCTTTGGACTTTAAGACCTATGGATTGATCCCTTGGAATGTAAGGAATCTGACAGGGGTGAGAGACGTGAAAATGCCATGAATTTTTATGGTTTCCATTTTATGAATACTTGATTCAATATTTTATCATATTAAAAAAAATTGAAATGTTTATACTAAACTCTGCAAGAAAATTAGTTCTTACAATAAAGGGGTCAGACTTTCCCCACCACCGTGTCCTAAAAACGTTGAGTTAGGACATTAGGATTTTCATTAAAAACAAAAGGTACCAATATGATGCTGGGATCCCAATGGAGTCAATTGAGCATTGTTATAGGAAAAGATTTCTTATGTGCCTCAATGCCATTATTAGCTATTTGCTAAATTGTACAGTGAACAGTCGGGGTGTCATTATGTGAGCCGCCGGTGGAGCCTTGGAGTTGGAATTGGAAACCTGTTAGCTGCGACCAGATCAGAAATATGGATATGGCTAGTTTGGCACTTTACTAATATAGTAAAAGTCAAGTAAAACCTTCATTTTTTAGACAATATGTCACATCAAAAGAACTTTAATTCAAAATTTCCTCCATCTTATCCAAAAAAAAAAAACTCCACGATCCGATACAAAAGGTCAAAAAGATTCCATAACAAACAACTAAAAATAAAATACCATCAAAACCCACTTATATTTTATTCTTTTTTCAAAATCAACTTTACTTCACTTGACTCTATTAGCAGAGTTACCAAGTGAGGCCACCCCAAGCATTAAGTTTGACCCCAAACCCATGCCCCCAACCCCTTGATCCGGGGCCCATTAATGGTTTCATATTCAAAAAAGTATTCAATCCTCGATCCAACGGTTCAGTCCATTAGGATGTGTGTCAATGTTGGGGATTAGTGACTATCAAGGGGTTCCCCATTGGTTGCTATGTTTAGATGAGTTGCTAGTTGGGCCCCACAAAAAAGTTCTCATATAATAGGTGAGAATTAGTTCTCACTTAAATATTTCTCATATATATATATATATATATGTATGTATGTAAGGAGATGCTCATATGAAAAATATCTCTCACCTTATATGAGAGATAGGGATGGGGGCCTTCACAAGTTGTTGGCATTGGATATGGATGTGAGGGCCCCCAACTTGAAAAAGTAAGGTGAGAGATGCTCTAAGAGCATCCGTTGTGAAAAACGCCCCGGGTTCTGTTGTGAAAAACGCTCCTCTTCTAATTGGTGTATGCGCTCATTTGGCCCTATTTTTTTTAGAGAGAAGTCAAAGCATTTAAAATCCCTATTTTCTCTCTCTAAATAAAGCAACAAACAAGTCATGTTATTCTTTCCCTATTTTATCTCTCAAAACATCACTTCCATACTGTGAGTCCCAAGAGCCATAAATATTTCCCTTTTTTTTCTCCTTCTTAATGGGCCATCTTATTTACGTGATTAAGTCAATGTCATTTAATGGTTTGATTGAATATCAAATTTATGCCAATGTGTTTTATTAATCATCGCTTGCATTATCCCATGGCAAATTACAAATAAAAAATCGACCCTCTTAAATTTACTTTATATTCATTGAAGTTAATGGGGATGACAGTACTTGAAATCTACTAGTAGGACCCACTTATTTTGTCATTATAGCATGGGAACATTAGAAATCTATCAGTAGGACCCATTATTTTGTTATTAAATCCATTCATAATTAAATGATTGGATTAGTGAAAAATTGAAAAAAAGACCAAATTCATAGAAAAGGTAGGTGAATTGAATGGCTTGGATTTATCTAAATATTTATGTAAAAGGCTTTATCAAGGGTGTGCCCCACTATAGAAAATGAAGAAGGAAAAATACAAAGGTTTGTGTCAAAAACACATCCTGTCATCCTCTCTCTCAGTATCCAATTTTTTTCAAAAAAAGTACTTTGAAAGAGAGAAAACATAGGAATGCAATGGATTTTAAACAAGAGAAAAGTTAGGATAAGATTTATTGCTTTCATGATAGTTATTGCCTTTAAATAGGAGAAACAATTGGCATATACAATATGGGGTAGCATTATCTCATTCGACAAATCAAGAGGGGGAGAAAACGGCATTATTTCATTTGAAATGGGACTTTTTGAGAATTCATATATATATATATATATATATGGGGAACATTCATGTGCATCTATCCCTCATCATAAGGTGAGGGGCACTTTCCTTTTTTGCACATGAAGACAAGGAAGTGTACCTCACCCTATGTACTTGAAAATACATATGGTGAGGTACACTTCCTTGTCTTCATGTGTAAAAAGGGAAAGTGCCCATCACCCTATGGTGAGGGATAGATGCACATGAATATTCCCATATATCTACTACACTATTATAAAAGAGAGCAAAATGCACAACTTTTTACTTTTTCTTCACTACACACTTGCCCAATCAAATATAAGATGTGGGCCCCACTTAAGATACTAATAATATAATCTATATATTATTATTACCCTTCTAAAAGATAAGAACTTGGGCCCACTTATATAATAATAATCTATAAGATTATAAAAGAGAAGAACTTGTGTGGGCCCACTTAGAGAATAATAATATAATATTATTATTACCCTTCCAAAAGATAAGAACTTAGGCCCCACTTATATAATAATAATAAGCTTATAAAAGAGAAGAACTTGTGTGGGCCCACTTAGATAATAATAATAAGATTATAAAAGAGAGGAACTTGTGTGGGCCCCACCTATATAATAATAATATAATTTATACATTATTATTATTATTATTATTATTATTATTTCTCTATCTCTATCTCTATATCTATATCTATATCTATCTATATCTATACCTCTATACCCTTATATAAAAGAGAATAAAATATAATACTTTTTTACTACACATCTGCCCAATAAAATGCAAGATGTGGGCCCCACTTAATATTCTCTATCTCTCTTATCTCTATCTCTCTATCTCTATCTATCTATCTATCTACTCTTATAGAAGAGAACAAAATGACAATGATTTTCACTACACACCATGGCCCACTTATAATTTTCACTAAAGTGTAGTACTTTTTCACTACACACATGTTCAATAAAATGCAAGATGTAGGTCCCACTTAGTATGATGATTTTTCACTACAAACCTGCCCAATAAAATGCAAAATGTTGGCCCCACTTAGTATTATTATAGATGTATATATATATAGATATGCCCAATAAACTGCACGATGTGGGCCCCTCTTAGCATTATTATTTTTCATTACACACCTGCCCAATAAAATCCAATATATGGGCCCCACTTAGTATAATTATTTTTCACTATACACCTGCCCAACAAAATGCAAGAAAAGGAATCAAGTGTATTTTACTTACTACCTTTTTGGTGTTCAATACTTATAATTTTGTGGGCACTTTAAATACTTCACCATCAGCTTAAAAATCAGTTTAAAAGTCGCGACAAAAGGTATTAGCTAGCTTGCTACTTTTGTTATTGTTGCTGGCGGCCAATTGGAGGTTGTGTTATAATTCAAATACCAAATTGACTACACACGAGAGAATTAACATTCTTCTTTTTTTTTTTACCTGAAATAATGCTAATTGTGCAAATAGTTTTTATTTATTTATTTATTTATATTTTTTGGTGGAAGTAAAATATACTTGAGTGATATTTGTATTTGAAATTTGAGAGTTAAGAACATCAGAGGTAATTTGATGTTCCTTCAGTTGTATATTATTTATTATGGCCTTTGAAAAAGGTATAGGGTCCTCCAAAACTTATAAGCAAATCCCATATATACAAGTACCGTGTTTGCATTATTGCTTTATGTTTAGTTTTTTCTTTTTATTTTTTAAGAAAAAAGTAGCAACTGACAAAATATCATAAATAAGAAAGTGAAATGTACAAGCGTAAACTCATTTTATATCCGCCCTGTTTTTTTCTCTTTTAATGAAAGTTACCATGAAAAAAAATTTAAATATTATTTTTCCTTTTGCTTCATGTGTTTGTATTTTATTTAGCTAGAATAATTGAGTTTTCAATCTGGCATAATAGTTGTATTGATCTTGATTTATACCCCTGTTGGAAGAATAATCACAAGTTGGATAATGTGATAACTACTACTAAATATTGGTTCTCTTCTAATATTAATGATTGCTAAAGATAATTCCATAAATGCAATTTAGTGGTAGGTCTTATAGATTGCTATCGTAAAAGTATTGTTGTTCTGTACAATTTTTAGTTTCTTAATATACAACTTTTGTGAATTGTTTTATTATAAAAGGGCATTTCAAGGGCATGAATATATTTATTTATTATTGCTCTTACTCATGAGGTTTAAATTGAAAAACTTTGATCATTTTCTAACACATTTATTTCTTTCATCATTACAAGCTTCTTGTTCTTGTTCTTCTTCTCATATATTTCAATGAAGCGTCATGCATTTCCTTAAAGGAAAAACGAGAATCTCATATAAATTGCTTGTTATGCTAGCGTTACTATTAACTTCAGAGTCAATGAACGAAGTGATCATTTTAAGTGTAAACAACTAAAATAAGTATTCGATGCTGAGCTACAATAAATTCATTTTGTCTTTGTTTATTTGGATTTTTTCTTACTTTGATCAGCAATCCCATCCTCTATACAGAACATAGCAGAAGAGTTGATCTAGAATACGTAGGTTACATTCTTATGTATTTCTTAAGAGGAATGTCCAATTCTTTTTCCATATTTGTATTTGTAGTTTTATATTTTTTGGTATTTTTTCCCTATAGATATCTCTATTTGTGAGCTTCTATTTAACTGAACTTCTATGATTACTTTGTATTATCCTTTTCTTACTATGTATTAAACATAGCACTTTGTATCAAGCAAAAGAAGATGCTGACTCTTGGAGAGGTATTGCCTCTTTTTACCTGATAGTGGTCCGTTTTATAAAATAAAATAAAGTACATGTTAAATACTAATATTGATCAACAGATGCTCTGCAAATCTTACCCGTTAGAGTTCATATCATAGTTTCACCATTGTTGATCCCTATCACTTGAGGACAAGCCGGATTACTTCATTATTCTTGACGATCTGTGTGAGATATTATTCTTCTTTGTAAGTTAAACTAAAACCACCATCTCAGTTTTTTTATTTTGATGTCCTTAGGTAGGATATAATTAATTTTTTTTTCCTTAATAGAATCTGATTTTGTAGTGAACATATAATGTTCATGATAATTGATTAGAACAATAAGCTCATCTGGTTCTTAGTTTTTATTTTTATTTTTTATAGAATTACAGGTTATCAATTTGATTATACTTTCGACTGGACTCCAACTTTAGCAGGTCAAGTCTACCAAGAAACTGATAAGTCGACCTGATAGGTTAAATAAAGTAAATTTAAATTTCTTGGTACACATTCATGATAAAATATTTGGAAATATGTGATTTTTATCTTCAAAAGGTTATATAAATTCCATATCGATGGTCTTTTGAGATCTCATTTTTCTTACTATATCATCGCTTTATTGTTTTCAAATGTATAGGAAAAAAATAGTGTCAACTGTATTTGGACATTGCACGGGTCTTACAATTTGCAATCACCCATTTTCTGTTGAAAGTTGATTTTTAGATGTATTTCAGCTTCTACTAAATTTTTTAAAAGCTTTATTTTTAAATTTTTTTTTTAAATAAAACTGTGTTCGGTACACGTGCATTGCACGTGTAGGGCTCCACTAGTATATATATATATATATATATGTTTGGAAACTTTACATACAGAGTGGAGTGAAGTAAAACTTCCGATAGTGAAAGAATAAAATATAGTTGTGTCATGATTATATTTTGTCTTTATTTATTTGGTAGGAAATCTTTTTGACTTTTTACTTAAAATGTGGTTTTTTTAGGGCTTCTATTGGCACCCCAGTTTTATCTCCCTCCCCCCCCCCCCCCCCCCCCCCCCCCAAAAAAAAAAAAAAAAAAAATTTTCTCTCCCTTCCTCTTCTTCTCTCTCCTTCCCTCCCCACCTCTTCCTCTCTTCCTCCCCCCCTCAGTCGCTGGCAGGGAGTGAGATCGGGCTGCAGTAGGAGGAGAGGGGGGGAGGCTGGCCGGCTGTTCTCCCTCCCTGCTGGAGACTGCCCGAGGGGGGTAGTTTAGGAATCTTGATTTTTTTTGTGGTGTGGAGAAATAAAACCGTGGTGCCAAGGGGAGGAGGTGTAGTTTTACAATCTTGATTTTTTTTTGCGGAGTGGAGAGACAAAACTGCGGTGCCAATAAAAGCCCTCTTTTTTTTTTTTTTTCCTTTCAGTGGAGAAAGGAATTTGTTTTCTGACTTTTTTTTTTAAATAAGATTTAAAAAACATGTACATTTAATGTCACCCTTTATCTGAAAATTAAGGTACGCGAGATATAGGTACATACTGGAGTAATACAATAAGAAAATAGTAGGTGGAAAAGAGAAAGAAAACTATTATTCTCGTTGTCGTTAGTCGTTACGAAGACTGGAAACTATTTAGACTCTCTAAAAAAAGACGGGGAACTGGGAAGTCTGCATTTTCATGGATTAATAACAACGTTCAAACGACGCGTGCGTTTACCAAATCCACTGTGATAAATCCTTTCTCTCTCTAAACCCACGCAAACCCACGCAGAAGCAGCATTTGTAGGCGTTAGTATGTTTTATGATAGAAGACGAGTTAGTTATCAGAGCGGGGAGGAAGTTAGTGATTTTGATCTGAACAAGGTAAGTACAGATTTTGTTTCTTTGTAACTCTACCGACTTTTTTTTTTTTTTTTTTTGATTTATAGGTGAGATTGGTCAGCTGAAGCAGAAGCTTCTGCTCTCTCTCTCTCTCTCCTGGAAAGATGGAAAAAAAATTGGTGCATCTATGAGCTGTTTCTGTGATAAGAGGGTTTTTTCTCTTGAGGATTTGATTTTCTGAACCTCTTTGTATTTTGAGAAAAAAAAAGTTTGGTCAAAGATTTTTTTTATTCTTACTTCTCTATTTATTTCCCTTTTTGATCTGGAATCGTCAGGGGTTTGAGCTTAAGCTATGAGAAATTGGAAAATTTTATCACTGCATGTCACGCACCTCTAAATTTCACACACAAAAGATGGGATGAGGGAGATGAAAATAAAGTGAAAGGTAATAGAGAGACTGACGCAGCATGTCATATCCCGATTCCGAATCACCCTGGCCTAGGGTAATTTTCGAGGTGTGGCACATATACTCCCGTAATATTATACATGTCTAGAATCAAGTACAACAATATGAAGGAGAAATTTCACTAATCCACTTGTGAGTCTAGCTCACTAACCTGTCAATCACATTTAACAGCGGAAGGATTTCGAATAATAAGCCACTAGGTACCATTTCATTGCACAATCCTATTTAAAGTTAAGTGTCAAGTTAATACAAACATAATTTACACATTAACTAAAGTAGAGATTACAAAATCATCTCACATTCTATTACAAAAAGAGTCTTTATTACTAACTTAAAATCTAATTAATGTGACCCACACAAAAAGAAGTAAATCACACTCTCCACTTAAAGCTCTCAAAAGAATCAGTCCATCACTCTCCGTGGACCGAACTACAAAGGGCCATTTCCCGGCCACTTTTCTAATCTTGGAGGAACCTTTTCGGTTTCCTCCTCTCCCTCCTAGGCCTCCTCAAGATGGGGAGCTGCACCTGTGACACTAAAAATAGCATCATGAATACGACGATTCAGCAAGTATAGGCATTAATAGTAAATTCACATGCTGCATCAAATCAAATTTAAGGAAAATTAATTAGAAGATGTAAGAGTCTCTTGACTCTATTTTAACTCAAAAACACAAAAAAAAAAAAAAAAAAAGGGTTTGCTTCCTACCTTCACAAGAATTCCGAAATTGGGGAAGATGGGTTCTCGTCAACAAAGTAGATGAAGAGAAGGAAATGGAGAAGATGGAGAAGATGAAGGAGTTCCCAACCCTTGCCTCCAATTGCAGATCTAATCTCTTTTGCTGATTGAGAAGAAAGAAGAGGAATGAAAAGGAGAGAAAAAGAGGAAGCAAAGCTCTCTCCCACAGTGCACAACCTGAATCGATTAAAATGGGTGTTGAGTTGAGTTTAAAGTGATAAAGATGCGCATTTTGCACAATAGCCCACCAAGGTTGTGTATTTCCATTTTAAGTCAAATGATGGCCCACTTATTCAACCGTTAACTAAATGAAGTAGAGTTTAATACGAAAATCGATGTGATCAACGAAATACACGCGATGATGCCAAGATGACATGAAAATGACGGAAAATGAGAAAATTGGTAATTACGTAAAAGCCCTCAATTCTACCCAACCAAGTCAAATCGGTTTCAACTACCTATTCAAGACTTGTAACCCAACTAACTCATCTATAAAGAACTAATAAGCATTAATTATCATAATTAGTAACTAAGCATAATTAAAGTAGCTAAATCATAATTAATTAGTACTAATTAACTTAAATCGGGTTGGAGTGTAACACAGCATGAGATTGTTGGGCCTCACACATGAACTGTGCACTCATGCAAGATCATAGCATAGCAGTTTTTCTATTAGAAGGGTCTGAAAAAATAGAGAAGAGGTTTATTTATTAGGAATATTGGTCAATTTCAAATATTGCTCATAACCAGGGTCAAAATAATAGCTAGTAGTTGAGTTATCAGCCGTAGCCGCTATGCTATTTTGAAAATAGAAGTGCAATAGTGGCCCATAGTGGCAGCTACATATCATATTTTGAAAAAAAAAAAAAAAACATCTTTCATGAACCACTTGAGAAATGGTTTTTTTTTTTTTTTTTTTCATTCCTTTTTTGAATTTTTCGAGATTTTCAGAAGAAATATATTTTTCCTCAAATTGGGCAAATGGAATCATATCCCAATGCATTCTAACTTATAAATTATTGTTTTATGCCTTGTTCAATTTGCTCTAGTAGCTAATTGTTGCCAATCTCTGTTTCTATCTTACTCTTCTGTTTTTTGCTTTGGTGTTTTGGGGGCTGCTGTTTATGCCTTGTTCAATGAATAGCCATTGTTTTGGGGGCCAAGTTTCTTTAGCGTTATATTCATCCCTCTTCTTTCAAAATATTTTGGATTTTAGCGTAAAAAAAAAAAAAAAAAAAGCCTGTAGATCTATATTTCCCATAGATTAATCCCAAATGATTTGAGCTTTTTATTTTATTTTCATTTTTGTGCCATCAAATTTTGAGGATTTTTCAAAAGAAAAAAAAAAAACATCAAAGGGGGCCATCCAAATCACATCCTAGCACATTCTAATTTGTAGATCTATATTTTGCATAGATCAATACCAAAAGTTGAAACTTTTTTAATTTTTTCCCCTTATTTGGCCTTTTTTTTTTTGGGTTCTTGGAGATTTTTTTCAATATCATGGCTCAATCTTATAATGATACTGGACCTCTGTGCAATGACGGTCCACTACACCCCCTATCTTAGTTGCTACATATAGAAATAGAAATGATTTACTTAAAATATATAGGTTGTTCACTTTACCATGCAAATACAGTAATTAAAAGGGTCTATTTCATTGTGAGTGCATTGATAGAGGTTGCCCCTTTTCACTGAAGGTTGTCAAAGATTGAAAAAAGGGATTAAATGATTCTGGACAAGAGCTGGTTCTGGATTGTCTCTCAATAGATGTTTGTTCTTGTGCCAAAGAGAACTAGTAAGCCCATTTTCTGTTTACTTAAATTATTTAGTGAATTTTTTGACAACACGACCTGTAATCTATTCTTTACTGCCAAAACTATTCCTCTTTTCTTTTTTGGCATGGTATTCATGTACATTGTGTAGAAATCTGGATGTAAGGAGTGAGTGAGTTAAATTATAGGCAGTTCATTTTACCATGTAATGTTTGTAATTTGAAAGGATTAATTCAACATGAGTGTAATTGTTTCAGGTTACCCTTTAAGGTTGTTTAGAGTGTAGAAAGGATTATATGATTCTGCTCTATAGCTGGTTATGGATTGTCTCTTCAGAGCTGTTTGTTTGTGTGCCTAAGCTGGTAAGCTAGTTTCTGTTTATGCCGTTGAACATTGCTGAATTTTGTGAGAACATGGCCTGCATGCTATCTTTAACTATGCTTCTTCCATCAGTACTACTCCTATACTTCTGTGAGTTCATTGCTGAATTTTGTGTGAACATGGCATTCTATCTTTACCTATGCTTCCATCAGAACAACTCCTATTCTTTTGTGAGAATATTGCTGAATTTTGTGAGAACTTGGCCTTCCATCTTTACTTATGCTGCCCTCTGCATATGGTGGAGTATCAGACTTGGTCTCTGCCAGTTGGAAAGAATTCGTTGATGGTTGATGATCATGACAACCTGTACTGAATGAGATTTTGAAACACTTATGAGGACAGTATGTTCGTCAGACACGTACATGAGGAGCCATTCCTGCCAGGCCTAGAAGACAGACATACAAGTTGTAGAGAAACTATTATTTTTGAAATATGTATTATATAGAGAGAGGATAATTTTTTTTTCTTAAATAAAAATGAAAATCTTTAAATGTGGATGATGGTTCATTGCACAAACACTTCATCCAATGGACCCTGGACGAACTTTCAAAAAATCTTCCCAATAGGAGGAACCTAGTCATATAAATGGCAATCTGCAGTAGATAGTTAAGAAAGAAATCCAGCCATGTACCTCAAAACAAAGGAAAGAATGGCTAATACTTGACAACTTGGATCTTCTAGTCTTGTTTGCAAGGCATGGTATATCTATGATGGGGCTTATCAGTTCAATTCTCTGGATTACCTCTGTGTCACCACCTTTACAAACTCAAGATCAAATGATGGCCCATATAAATCCTTTAGCAAAAAAATAAAAAAGAACACATGAAGACATTATAATAGTCCAAAAGTATATAAAAAGACAAATAAATACCTTTAGATGAACAGAAATAAAAAAACACATTTAGACACTATCATAGTTAAACAATGTATCAAAAGATAAAAGAAAAAGATTAATAACTCAAGTAACTGTGCCCTCACAGCTCTTAACGAAACTGTTTGCCATGCGTATGATATGGCTTTTGTTTTATTGATTAATATAGTTTTTGGTGTTGCGATTACCATTATGGAATTATAATTAATATCTTTTTTGTTTCTTATTGCATGGCGTAAGAAGGAACACACATAGTTGGCAAGTTGCTTTGCCTATTGACACTGTTTCATTAAGGGTTGCTAATCTATTCCTCTAGATTTTTGCCAGGCAATGTGTGACGTATTCTACTTGCAGGAATGCAAACCCATATTCTACTTGCAGGGACCTTACACTTGAATAATTTATTTGTTTTTTTTTTTATTTTGATTTTTCTATGGTTAGCAATTGTTAACTGCTTTCCAGAGGTTTTTTTTTCTCTTTTCTTTTTGAAAGTTCTTCCAAAGGAATTTTATGATCCTCATTCCATGGTATGGGATAAATCTGTTGGAAGTCGGTGGGCCTTCCAGATGGGATTTCAAAAACTTTGATCCTCTTAACGTAGGGATCAGATAGCCAAAAGGCCAAGAACCCATCCCAAGATCTCAAACCCTAATCTTAAGTGTATTAAGATCCTAGATCTTTGTCTGGAAGACTAATCTAAACATACAAAGCAACGATCTAGATCTACAAACACGGCTAGAAGATCTATACCTGAGGAGCTTTGGTATGCTCAAATCAAGACTTTGATGTTTGTTTCCGCAAAACCCTTTCGCAAACACGATCTCCTAGACATCACGATCTCCCACGCTATTACCCAATCGCAGAGAACTTCTCAAAGAGAATAGTGAGATCTCAATTGAGAAAATTTTCTCAAGGCACTCAAGTAGAGAAACCAGAGGAGAAAAGAGAGGGGAGGAAGAGACCACAAAAATTGTCAACAACCTTGGACGTCCAGCCCCAGTCCTCCTTATATATTTTTGGAACTTCCTCTCCAAGTTCTCTAAGTAGTCCTATTCCTCTTTCCCTTATTAGTCCTTGTTTGAAAATAACTTTCTCTCTCTTAGGGCTAGTATGGAGACTCCAATTGAAGCATATGGACCCCACATCTCATGTAAGTTCTTAACTCACAGTTAATTGCAAATAACTACACTATATAAATGCGATTGCACTCCAATCCTAGGAGTTTTACAAGAAGATCCTAAACTTTCCAATTACTGCAAGCAGGCCCATCCATCAATTATATCCATGGATCCATTAGAATTAAACTGTCTAACCAAAGCGGATCCACCTCTTATTATTCTTGTGACCCAATTGATCACACTGATCATCAATACCATCTGATTAACTCCTAATCAGAATGGGTGCGCACTTACCAACGATAAATTCCATTAATCGGCACAAGGGAATATTTCTCTTAATGAGAAGAGATTCCATCTTGAGAATATATGTTCCCATAGTTCCACAACCATCTACCCAAGATACCGAGGTGTTGACCTACAGTTAGCTTCACTTATTGGTAAGTTAAAGTAAATGCAATGTACAAACTTGAATCCATTACTCCCTTAGGATTGAGAGCATATTGCTTGGAAATTATGAGAGCATTTCTTCATTAGAGACGGTATTTTGTATAAGGTGCTACTCGCAGTACTTCAGTATGTTCAATGTACTAGCACAACAATCCAGAGTCTTCCACTCTGATGGTCGAGACAAACCATACTATGTCATAGTAATTGCAGTACTACAACATTTTCAGATGAGATGCCCAATCTCATCACTAGCTGTGAAGCACTTCAAGTATAAGAATTTTGATCTTTGTCTCCTACATACAAAGCTCATCCGCACACATGGATCACATTTAATATACTTAAAAGCTTTTGTTCATGGATCACATTTAATATACTTAAGGGCTCATGTTCATCTCATGCACATCCATGTCATTTTGTATCAATCATGTGCAACCACAAATCAAATCTCATTCATCTCATGAATAAATGCACGAAATTATATATCAATTAAGATAATAAATGAAATTATTTACATCATCCACAGGATTGAGGACATACAATCTAACAATATCAAATTAAAAACCTCATACTGTTATTGGATTACACACATACCATAAACTCATGCAACGTAGAATATAACAAAGTTCCTTTGAAATACAGTAGTTATGATCTGTTGAACTGTTTACATGTTTGTTTAATTTTAATTTTAACATTATGCATGCTGATTAATAAGATGAACTTTAACATTTACTTTCCTTTTTCAGGTAGTTAAATTTTCATATCTAACACCAACCAACCAATAGAAAGGAAAACCATCAATCATGAGCAGCCTGAAACTAGGTGTGGAGGTTGTTAGTGCTCACAACCTCAAGCCCAAAGATGGGCAAGGCTCTTTCAACCATTTTGTTTAGGGGATTTGACATATTGGCCCCTCTTAAAATTTGTTTTCCCAAAATCATGACTGAGGGTAGGATAATGTCACCAGAGTTGTTTGACTCTGGTCCTCCCCTTTTTTTTTACGTTTTTGCCCAGAGAGAAAACCCTGCGAAACAGAGGACTCACGCGCCAAACAGACAGAGATGGGTCTCGCTATAGCGAGACCCAATCCTCGCTATAGCGAGGGTCGCTATAGCGAGGAATGTACCTCGCTATAGCGACCCTCGCTATAGCGAGGACTGGAAATTATTACCTACCCTCCACTTGATAAAACAAGTTTCAGATCATCACGTGAAACAAAGTTTTGGTTTACCACTATATGCATGCAAGGAGCTTGCCAAGTAGCCATGGTCCACATGCATTGTGCAAGGTGGCACCATTCAAGACAAGTTCAAGATCAGCACTTGAAACAAATTTTGGGTTTACCACTATATGCAGGCAAGGAGCTTGCCAAGTAGCCATGGTCCACATGCATTGTGCAAGGTGGCACCATTCAAGTAGTCTCATATTATTTGAGGAAAGGTCACATTGTTTTTTGGCTCACTTGGATCAATGATCCAAGAGAGGGCTTCCAACGTGAGGATCGATCCCTGGGGCATTTTTTTTTCGACCCAGGGGCATTTTCATCCCCAAAAAGGTGGATTTGCACCCCTTTTTCCTACCCACTATAGCCCTCGTCTCCTGCTCTCAAAACAATTTCTTTCAGTTCCTGCTCTCAGTATGTCAGGTATAATTCCCTTTTCTTATGTAATATCATTGTTTTTCTTAGATTTTCGATTTTCTTCCATTCTTGTATACATCCCATGCTCTCATCTTTTCAGGTATAATCCTCTTCTCTTATGCATTGTCATTTTTTTCTTACATTTTCGGTATTCTTATATTCTTGGATTCATCCTCATTGGTTACCTATTTAACATTCTTTTTTACAATATGCAAGAGGAAGGGGTTCTCACAAGATCCACTCAAAAAATGAACATTATTCAACATGAGTTCAGGGATCTAAAAAGAGTATTCAACATTATTCAACATTAATTCTGACTATGCATAACCGCTAAAAAAATTATGAGTATTCTGAATGTTGGGTTTATGTTTTGGTTTAATATCCCGTAGGTATATTATCTAATGAATGTAATCGGACTTAACATTTGTGGTCATGTGTCAATGTTACTTGCTCTATCATTATTGATCTCTAAATAAAATACATATGTACTTACATTTTCAATATAGAAACAGAGAAGCCATGATATCATGGGATAATCTCATGATAGCATGGCTTTTCTGCAATACATTTGGGAAAAAAGTTGGTTAAAAAAAGAATGCTCATGTGGCCTTTTATCTTTATAGTCATGTGTCAATTTCACATGCTTTATCATTATTGATCTCAAATACATATATAATTTCTATTGATCTCTAAATAAAAATATATATGTACTTACAAAAATTAGACAGTCTATAATATAGCAACTGATAATCCCATGATAGCATGGGATAATCCCATGATAGCATGGCTTTTTTGCAATTCATTTGGCCATAACATTGGTTAAAAAAAAAAAAGAAGTTTGCTAATATGGCCTTCGCATTTGTGGTCAACGCTCTATCATTATTGATCTCTAAATATAAATACATATATAATTTCTATTGATCTCTAAATAAAAATACGTATGTACTTACAAAAATTAGACAGTCTATTATATAGCAACTAATTATCCCATGATATCATGGGATAATCCCATGATAGCATGGCTTTTCTGTAGTACATCTGCCCATAACATTGGTCTAACAAAAAAAAAAAAGTACGTTGCTCATATGGCCTTCGCATTTGTGGTCAATACTCAATTTCACACGCTCTATCATTGTTGATCTCTAAATATAAATACATATATACTTATAGAAATTTATCATGGCTTAATCCCATGATAGCATGGCTTATCTGCAATATATTTGGCTATAACATTGGTCCAAGAACAAAACAATTCATTCAAAATATAAACCCATTTCCCACAGAAAAAAAAAAAAAAAAAAAAAAACAAAGAGACAGGGAAATCTCTCTCAACCAAAATATAAACCCATTTCTCACAAAAAAAAAAAAAAGAGACAGGGAAATAATAAAGAAGTCGTTATGAAAATCTCTCTCATATCTAATGATCCAAACCATGAAACTAATTTAACACATTAACCCAAAAAAGAAAAAGAACCAAATACCTGAGAATCTCTCTCTCATCCAAAACATAATGAGATGACACTTTTTGCACACCCAACCCAGAAGATAAAACAACAAGGAAAAAAAACCGAATCATTGAAATAGTTCTCTCGTTATCCATAAACATAAAACCCATTTCCCAAACATCAACACAAAAGGGAAAAACTACAAGAAAAATAATCCAATTATCGAAAAAGAAATTTTACATTAACAAATAGTGCCTCATTTCTCTGATAGGCGAAGAGAAAAATGAAAGTATTCTTGCTTCTTGCTGTAGCCAGAGAAGGAAAGAAAAAACAACCCAAGGGTCGCTACCAGTCAGATATGAGGAAGATGAACCAAACTGCTTCCGTAATTTTTGTCAACACCAAATTTGTTGACCGGAGAAGGTGGACCCATTTCGGTTATGGTTGCAGTTCGTTGCAGAAGCGACTCCTGGAACAACTGAGAAAGGAATGGGGAAATGGAAAGGTGAAAAGGAGAATAGAGATAAAGAAGGGTCTCGATTTCTTTTTGGGATTTACTTTTTGACTTTTTACATCCAGATCCCATGATAGCATAGGATCCTGGGCAAAAACGTAAACAAAAAATAGAGGACCAGAGTCAAACGACTCTGGTGGCAATATCCTACCCTTAGTCATGGTTCTGGGAGAAGATTGTTTAAGAGGGGCCAATATGTCAATTCCCCTTTTGTTTAACTCAACTTCGATGGACAATGCATTCTGTGCAAAATCTTCAATAAATTGAAAGAATTCTTGAATGCTCCTCTTGGCTGGAGCATCCAAGAATGCTTAAGGGGTTTGGAATTTGAGAATTCCGAAGGATAAAAGTGACTTTTGATGGGATATGTCAAATTGGAAACCTCATACTGTTGTTCGATTACACACATACCATAAACTCATGCAACTTAGAATATAAACAAAGTTCCTTGGAAATAGAACAATTTTGATATGTTGAATTGTTTACATATTTATTTATTTTCAATTTTAACATTATGCTTGCTGATTAATAAGGTGAATGTGTACTGCATTTTATTAATTTACTGTCTTTTTTTCAGGTAATTAAATATTCATTGCTAACACCAACCCGCGATAGAAAGGAAAACCTTTAATCATGAGCAGCCTCAAACTAGGTGTGGAAGTTGTCAGTGCTCACAACCTCATTCCCAGAGATGATCAAGGCTCTTCCAACCATTTTGTTGAAATCCGCTTTGATCGACAAGTGTTTCATACCACGATCAAAGAGAAAGATCTCAACCCTGTCTGGAATGAGCAGTTTTACTTCAACATATCTGACTCAAGCTCTCTCTTTGACCTCCATCTTGATGCATGTGTCTACAGTGAAACCAAAGGCACCCGATCCAGATCCCAACTTGGAAAGGCCCGCCTAACTGCAAAATCATTTGTCGTCCCATATGCTGATGCAGTCGTCTCTCGCTACCCTTTGGAGAAGAAGCAAGTCATGTCCTCAAGTGTGAAAGGAGAACTGGCCCTAATTGTCTATTTGATTGATGACCAAACTCTGAAGTCGTCCTCAAACCTACTTCCAGTAATTGATCCCTCTGCGAGACCTAACCTACTTGCAAGCCAGACCACCCAAGTGTCCAATAAAAGAGCTGAGTCAATCTGTACCAAGCAGAACCAGCACGACTCTTCAACGACAATGTCTCAAGAGTTGGTGAAGTATTCACCTCATGGGATAAAATCTGAGCCACCAAAGACCATCCAAATGTACCCATCATCATCACAGGAGCCAGTTGACTGTACACTTAAAGAGATAAGCCCTTATCTTGGGAGAGGACAGGTTGTTGGGTCTCATGTCGTGAGACTTGCTGATAAGCCTGCTAGTGACCTTGTTGAGCAGACGCAGTACCTTTTCGTACGTGTTGTGAAGGCACGTGAGCTCCCTGCAATGGAAGAAATTCCAGGGAGTCTCGAACTCGATCCTTTTGTTGAAGTGAGGGTAGGAAAATACAGAGCAAGGACAGAGCCCTTTGAGAAGCAGCGGCAAGATCCTGTCTGGAATGAGGTGCTTACCTTCTCAAGGGACCAGATGCGAAGTAAAGTCATTGAAGTTGTGGTCAAGGACAAGGTTCATGATAATGATCATGAACCTGTGGGTATCATTAGGTTTGACCTCAATGGAGTTCCGACACGCATTCCACCAGGGGATCCCCTAGCACCGGAGTGGCATCGACTTGAGGACAAGCAGACGGGGGAGAAGACGAAAGGTGAATTGATGCTTGCTGTCTGGATGGGAATGCGGGCCGATGAGGCGTCTGATGATGCATGGGACTCGGATGCTGCTGCTACACTCGTGGATGGCTCTATGGCTGCATACATAAGACCACAGGTCTACTTTTCTCCGAGATTGTGGTATGTGCGTGTGGAAATCATACAGGCAGAGGACTTGGTTGTAGCTGAAAAGAGCCGAATCCCGAAAGTCTATGTGAAGGCACAGATAGGCCACCAGGGGTTCAAAACAAAGGTTGTTCATGCCCCAGAATTTAATCCACTATGGAATGAAGATCTGTTATTCGTTGCTGCCGAGCCTTTTGAAGATCATCTGATTCTTTCAGTTGAGGATTTTGAGGGACCCAACAGGGTCGAGGTGATTGGACGGGTTGTCATACCACTCAGTTCCATTGAAAAGCGTTTTGACAACAGGGTGATTGCAAAGGGGCGGTACCAGCTTGAGAAGCTTGTTGCTACTGTGGATGTCGATCAGTTGAAAGAAGAAAAAGAGTTGCCTGGCTCCCTTCTTCTCAGTCTCTGCCTAGAGGGTGGCTACCATGTACTGGATGAGTCCCTACGCTATAGCAGTGACCTACGTCCCGCTGCAAAGGAGCTCTGGAACCCGCCCATTGGTGTCTTGGAGCTTGGCATCCTTAGAGCTGAGGGGCTTCACCCAACGAAGACAAGGGATGGGAGAGGTACATCGGATGCTTTCTGTGTGGCAAGATATGGGCATGAATGGGTGCGAACGCGTACCATTGTCAACAGCCTCACCCCCAAGTTCGATGAGCATCACACATGGGATGTGTACGATCCGGCCACAGTCCTCACAGTAGGTTTATTTGACAATAGCCAACTTGGCAGTTCAAACA
Organism: Camphora micrantha; assembly: GCA_003546025.1. Taxonomy (NCBI): domain Eukaryota; kingdom Viridiplantae; phylum Streptophyta; class Magnoliopsida; order Laurales; family Lauraceae; genus Camphora; species Camphora micrantha. The sequence continues at coordinate 6,709,259 of QPKB01000009.1, read as the reverse complement.
CCACCAGCAACAACCACAATATGAAGATTGGCAAGGTCAGGATACGTATCTCTACACTTGAACCTGGCCGATTGTACACGCATTCATATCCGTTGTTGGTCCTACACCCTTCTGGTGTCAAGAAGATGGGTGAGCTGCTTTTGGCAATAAAATTTTCATGCACGTCATTGGTGAAGATGATGTACTTATATTCGCGCCCGCTGCTACCAAAGATGCATTACATAAGGCCACTGACGTTGGTACAGAAAGATGCACTGCGCTACCAAGCTGTCAAAATTGTGGCCGCTCGGCTGAGTCGAGCAGAGCCACCTCTGCGGAAGGAGGTGATCGAATACATGTCTGATGACGACTCACACAAGTGGAGTATGCGTAGGAGCAAGGCAAATGTCTTCCGTTTGATGTCGGTGTTTTCAGGGTTGTTCACTGTGGGTAAATGGTTTGGAGATGTGTGTACATGGAAGAACCCTGTGACAACAGCGCTTGTTCATGTGCTCTTTGTCATGCTCATGTGCTTCAATCAACTCATACTGCCGTTGTTGCTTTTATATATGTCTTTGCTAGGGATATGGAATTACAGGTATCGGCCACGTTATCCTCCACACATGGACACTAGAATCTCTTATGCAGAGGCAGCTCATCCTGATGAGCTTGATGAAGAGTTCGACACATTCCCGACAACTAAAAGCCCAGAGCTTGTGCGCATGAGGTATGATCGCCTGCGTATTGTGGCTGGAAAGATACAGATAGTGGTGGGTGATTTGGCGACACAAGGGGAGCGAGTCCTAGCATTCCTCAGTTGGAGAGATCCAGTTGCTACAGCAATATTTGTGATATTCTGCATTGTATCTACATTGGTGCTATTTGTGATGCCCTACCAGGTCATTATTGTTGTGGTAGGCTTTTATAAGATGCGGCACCCATGGTTCCGACAGAGGTTACCATCTGTGCCGCTTAGTTTCTTCCTGCGTCTGCCTTCAAAGATTGACAATATGCTGTAAATAGCACCAGTGATTTACCAGAGGTGTCACACCACAGGCCAGTTGGTTTCAGATTTCCATTATCCGTAGAGAATTTGATGTTCCCTTCTCTTCTGTGCAAAGTTAGTATTTGCTTAGTATGAAGTTAATACACTGGGGATGTTGAGAACTAGAAAAATTTCTCTTGTACATCTTTGGCAACCAGTAGATCTGGTAAAAGATGGTGTTACTATTTAACTAGTGCTTGTTTGGATATTAATCAACCAAATGCAGGTAACTTTGTTTACAGGGAAATGTGGGTTCGTTTGTTTGGACGACCTTAGTTGTAAGTGCTGCCATTGTAATAATATGAAGGATAGAAATATACAAGATGTCAAGACATTCTGTTCAAATTCTTCTTTGTGATTTCCAGGCTACATCTCTACATCCTTACATAGGATTTTTAACATGTATCAACATAAATAAGAGACACAAATCCATATGATCATGTGCAATGTATACACAAGATAGAGAAGACTCACAAAACTCTAGGTATAAGAACCTAGATCAAATATAGTGCATTAATTCAATCACCATTTGGGCATGGGTAGTCGTCTAGCATGTCCACATCCTCCTTCACTGTAGCCAATTAATGGAAATGAATCATCCATGAAGTCCAGCTCAGCTGATCCCAAACAAGTACTTGCAGTGGTGGGGGAAGGAGATGTGGGGACCATTTCACTACAAGAAAATTCTTGCGCATGTAAATCATTATATGAAAATTTTCAGAGATTGGATTCAGATTGAATACATTCTTGCCATTTGACTCTTAACATGTCACCAATCCAACCCAACTAAACTAATTATGAATGGCATAGAAGATAGTTGCTGAATTCATGGCCAAATGAGTTCCATAAAAGATAATTAAAGAGGTGAGAGGTGAAAGATACGTCATAACTACCTATGTGTAACTCTCACTTTCCTAAGATTGAATCTGAGTCTAGACTCTAGAGGCATTTTATTTTAGAAAGATCTTTTTCTTTCGTTAGATGTTGCATTTTAAAGGGTCTGAAAAAATAGAGAAGAGGTTTATTTATTAGGGACATTAGTCAATTTCAAATATTGCTTATAAGTTATAACCAGGTTCAAAATAACAGCTAAGCAGCTGAGTTATCAGCCATATCCTCTATGCTATTTTGAAAATAGAAGTGCGGTAGTGGCCCATAGTGGCCACTACATAGCATATTTTGAAAAAAAAAAAATAAATAACATTTTTCATGAACCACTTGAGAAATGGTTACAACTTTTAGATCTATGTTCCCATAGATAAATGCAAAATGGTCTGAGTTTTTTTTTTTTTTTTTTTCTATTTCTTTTTTGGATTTTTGGAGATTTTCAGAAGAAATATATTTTTCCTCAAATTGGGCAAATGAAATCACATCCAATGCACTCTAACTTAAAAATTATTGTTTTATGCCTTGTACAATTTGCTCTGGTAGCTAATTGTAGCCAATCTCCTCTGTTTCTATCTTTCTCTCCTGTTTTTCGCTTTGGTTTTTGGTGGCTGCTGTTTATGCCTTGTTCAATGCATAGCCATTCTTTTGGAGGCCTGAGTTTCTTTAGCGTTGTATTCATTCCTCTTCGGCTAAGTTTCTTTAGCGTTATATTCATTCCTCTTCTTTCAATACATTTTGGATTCTAGTGTAAAAAATAAAAAACTTGTAGATCTATATTTCCCATAGATTAATCCCAAATGGTTTGAGCTTTTTATTTTATTTTCATTTTTGTGCCATCAAATTTTGAGGATTTTTCAAAAAACAAAAAAAAAATCATCAAAGGGGGCCACCCAAATCACATCCTAAGCGCATTCTAATTTGTAGATCTATATTTTGCATAGATCAATACCAAAAGTTAAAAATTTTTTAATTTTTTTTTCCCTTATTTGGTCATTTTGTTCTGGGTTCTTAGAGATTTTTTTCAATATCATGGCTCAGTCTTATATTGATACTGGACTTCTGTGCAACAAACCGTCCGCTGCACCCCTTATCTTAGTTGCAACATATAGAAATACAATAATTTACTTAAAATATATAGGTTGTTCACTTTACCATGCAAATACATTAAGTAAAAAGGTCTATTTCATTGTGAGTACATTAATAGAGGTTGCCCCTTTTCACTGAAGGTTGTTAAAGATTGAAAAAAGGGATTAAATGATTCTGGACAAGAGCTGGTTCTGGATTGTCTCTCAATAGATGTTTGTTCGTGTGAGAAAGAGAACTAGTACGCCCATTTTCTGTCTACTTAAATTATATAGTGAATTTTTTGACAACACGGCCTGTAATCTATTATTTAGTGCCAAAACTATTCCTATTTTCTTTTCCTATCTGAGCTCTTTGGCATGGTATTCATGTACATTATGTAGATTTCTGGATGGAAGGAGTGAGTGAGTTAAAATATAGGCAGTTCATTTTACCATGTAATATCTTTAATTTGAAAGGATTAATTCAACATGAGTGCAATTGTTTCAGGTTACCCTTTATCCTTAAAGGTTGTTTAGAGTGTAGAAAGGATTATATGATTCTGCTCTAGAGTTGTTATGGATTGTCTCGTCAGAGTTGTTTCTTTGTGCGCCTAATTAAGCTGGTAAGTTTAGTTTCTGTTTGTTCTGTTGAACATTGCTGAATCTTGTGAGAACATGGCTTCTATCTTTACATATGGTGCCATCAGTACTACTACTCTTCTTTTGTGAGAACATTGCCTTGCATCTTCACCTATGCTGCCATCAGTACTACTCCTATTCTTTTGTGAGAACACTGCTGAATTTTGTGTGAGCGTGGCCTGCTATCTTTACCTATGCTGCCATCAGCACTACTATTCTTTTGAGAGAACATTACTGAATTTTGTGAGAACATTGCCTTCCATCTTTACCTATGCTGCCATAATGGAGGCTCTACATATGATGGAGTATCAGACTTGGTCTCTTCCAGTTGGAAAGATTTCACACATGGTCGATGATCATGGTTGATGATCATCACAACTTGTACTGAATAAGATTATGAAACCTTTATGAGGACAATATGTTAATGTCAGACATGTACATGAGGTGTCATTCCTGCCAAGCCTAGAAGACAGAGCTACGAGTTTGTAGATCGAGAAACTATTTCTTTTGGAATATGTATTATATAGAGAGGAAAAGGTTTTGTTTTCTTGAATAAAAATGAAAATCTTTAAATGTGGATCATGGATCATTGCACAAACTGTTCATCTGATAGACACTGGACAAACTTTCAAAAAAATCTTCCCAATAGGAGGAACCTAATCATATATATGCCAATCTGCAGTAGATGGTTAAGAAAAAAATCCAGCCATGTACCTCACCACAAACGAAAGAATGGCTAATACTATATAACATGGATCTTCTAGGCTTTTTTGAGGGCATGGTATATCTATGATGGGGCTCATAAGGTCGATTCTCTGGATTACCTCTGTGGTTGCCAACCTTACAAACTCAAGATCAAATGATGGTTTTGCGTATCCATATCCTTGTGCTAGGTGTCATAATCCCTTTGGTACTTGTAAGCACTCATATAAATAAATAATGCTTTAGTTAAAAATATAAATGAGAACACATGAAGACATTATAATAGTAAGAAAATATATCAAAAGACAAATAAATGCCTTTAGATGAACAGAAATGAAAAAACACATATAGACACAATCATAGACAAACAATATATCGAAAGAGAAAATAAAAAAGATTAATAACTCATGTAACTGTGCCGTCACAACTCTTAACGAAACTGTTTGCCATGTTTTTTATATGGCTTTTGTTTTATTGAGTATTATCGTTTTTGGTGTTGATACTACCATTATGGAATTATGATTTATTTATTTATTTATTTATTTATTTATTTTTTTTTTTTTGCATGGGCTAAAAAGGAAGACACATAGACACATAGTTAGCAAGTTGCTTTGCCTGTTGACACTGTTTCCTTGAGTAAGGGTTGCTAATCTGTTCCTCTAGATTTTTTACAGGCATTGTGTGCCCTATTCTACTTGCAGAAGTGTGTACCCATCTTCTACTTGCAGGGATCTTACACTTTAATAATTTCTTTCTTCTTTTTAATTTATTTTGATTTTTCTATGGTTGGAAACTGTTAACTGCTTTCCAGTGGACTTCTATTTTCTTTTTGAAAGTTCTTCCAGAGGAATTTTATGATCCTCATGCCATGGTATCCTATGTTTTGAGAATTTCATGGCACATATCAAATTGGAAACCTCATACTGTTATTGGATTACACACATACTCATGCAACTTAGAATATAAACAAAGTTCCTCACAAATAGAACAATTCTGATCTGTTTAACTGTTTACATATTTATTTATTTTCAATTTTAACATTGTGCCTGCTAATTGATAAGGTGAATGTGTTCTGGATTTTATTAATTTGCTGTCTTTGTTTTCAGGTTGTTAAATTTTCATCAGTAGAAAGGAAAGCGTTCAATCATGAGCAGCCTTAAACTAGGTGTGGAGGTTATTAGTGCTCACAACCTCATGCCCAAAGATGGTGAAAGCACTTCTAACCATTTTGTAGCTCCACTTTGATGGACAAAGGGTTCGTACCACCATCGCCAGCATCAAAGAGAAAGATCTCAACCCTGTGTGGAAAGAGCCCTTCTACTTCAACAGAGGCGGACCCAGGATTTTCATTTAGGTGGGGCTAAATTTTTGCTAGAATTTTTTCACATCAACAATAACAAAAGGAAAAATGTATTCCATGTAAATAGACGCAAAATATTTAACTATATCAACTTAATATATTTCTTGTTAGAAATGATGTTTATTCATTTCTCCAAAATTTACAGTATAAGAGAAGTGTACTGAAAACAAAAAAGTCTCCCAAAAAATGAGGGCAAACCAAACATCCCCAAAAAAGAAAGGGTTCACAACCTCCAAAAAATTCGGATATCAACCCGAAGAAAGAAGTACATATTAATGGTTGGACATCAACTAACATACACTTCTCTCATCAAAAATCATCCCAACCCCAAAACAAAGTTTTTTACAATTGCCCTCTACGGCTCTTCATATTTTGAAAGCGTTGCATGATCATCTCATCATCAATGCTATTGAATATGTCCTTTTCGATATACACAAGTAAACAATCATTCATCCACTCATCTTCCATGCGATTGCGCAGTCGATTCTTAACGATTTTCATAGCAGAAAATACCCTCTCAACAGTAGCAGTGGCAACTGGTAGGGTTAGCGCCAATTTCAAGAGCAAATAAATTAAAGGATATGCAATGTCCCTTTTTGTTTCAACCATCTTCTGAGCAAGGCCGCTAATTCCTTTCACTCCAAAAAACTTACTATTGGTGCGCATATCAGTGATATAAGTCGAAAGCTGACTATCAAGTCTCCCCTGATCTAAGTCAGAAAAATCATTTGGATATAATTGAGCGAGCCGGATCAATTTTTTCTTATCGAAAGCAGAGAATGAATCACTTGGATCCAAGCATGCCACACAAAGAAGCAACTCGGTGTTCACCACATTAAAGCGGCGGTTGAGCTCTTGAAGTTGCAAATCAATAGTAGCATAGAATATATTGACTCGAAAATGATGGAGATTTGTCAATTCAGCTTTACGTCGTGATCGCTTTCGTCCAACAAACATATCATTCATATTGGGAATGATGATTTCATATTTATCACAAAATGAATGGACTTCAAATAGGAGAGAATCCCACCCATCATCTCTCATCCTCTGCAGTCGTTGCTTCGACACTCTCACTAGTTCCATGGCAGTGATAATATTTTGATCTTTTCGCTGCAATAACTTTGATAATTCATTAGTGATCCCCAATATATCTCTCATCAGATGCAATTTAAATGCAAAATCAAAATCATCCAATACACTCAATAAGTTAGTGGCAGAGCCCTTGTGTTCACTCGTATTATCTTCTGAGATAATTTCAAGCACATCAACCACTGAGGAGAACATGAGAAGCAGGTTAATCAATGTATCATGATGTGAGCCCCAACGTGTATCTCCTGGCCTCTTGAGACTAGTCTTCTGATTCAAACCCCGCCCACTTTCAAGTTCGCCCGAATCGAGAGCATCAACGACTTTAGCAGCCTGTATATTTTGGAGCATGTCGTGACGTTTGCAAGAGCCTCCAACGACATTCAACACCATAGAAACCGACTCAAAGAAAGCATCGATTAAATTGTTATCTTTTGCAACAGCAACGAGTGTCAACTGAAGCTGATGTGCAAAACAATGAACATAGAATGCAGTGGGATTCTCATTCTGAATGAGCCTTTGCAGTCCATTAAGTCACCCTTCATATTAGCAGCCCCATCATAACCTTGCCCACGCAAACTTGACATGCTCAATCCATGTCTGGAAAATATCGATTCGATGGCCAGCTTAAGTGATTGAGCTTTAGTATCTGTAACATGTTCTATGGCTAAAAACCGCTCAATCACACATCCCCGCTTATCCACATAGCGTATAACAACGGCCATTTGCTCTTTGATAGAGATATCCCTAGATTCATCCACCAAAAGAGAAAATGGTGCATCCCCAAGCTCAGAAATGATAGCTTGAGTGGTTTCTATGGCAGCTGCATTTACAATATCTTTTTGAATCTTAGGGGAGGTCAATTTTAGATTCTCAGGAGCATTTTCCAATACAACTCTTTTAATGGTTTCATTTTGATTGGCAAGTACTTGCAAAAGTTCAAGGAAGTTACCCATATTGTTTGAATCTTCAGATTCATCATGACCACGAAAAGGCAATCCTTGGCGCAAAAGAAATCTAATAGATGCAAGTGTTGCCTTCAAACGGATTCGATAATCTGTTCAAGCTTGACTTGATTGCTTGACAATAATCGTCTCAATGTGTTGCTCTTGATTCAATAAGTTCTGACACTTCTCATATGCTTGATTATGAACACTATTCGGGCCTCCCACATGATTTTCAATTCTTTCTTTTTTCCTCCAACTTTTAAATCCTTGAGTTATAAAAGCATCATAACGTGTTTCCTCCCCAAAAAGATAACAACACAAGCAAAATGCAGCATCTTTTTCTATGTTGTACTCCAACCAACTGCCGTAATCCTTAAACCAAAAAGGATTAAATCGCCTCTTATCTTGTCCACACCCCGTATAAGGAAACTTATGGTCACGAGGCTGACAAGGGCCCTTTTGTAGATATGCTCTTCGGACTTGGTCCCTATCCATAGGATGATAGCTTGAGATTGGATTCCGTAATCCAGGATCTGCGGGAAGATCACTCAAGTTAACCTCTACACGCCCTTTCTTCGAGGATGATGGCATTTCTTCATTCTTATCATTCTTTGGAGTCGGAGACGGTGGATTGGTAGTTGATTGTTTTTTGTAATATTTTTCCATATCTGATTCAAAGATAAGGTCAATTACATCAAAATCCTCGCCAACCACCAATAATCACCATTTATAACATAGGTTAAAGACATGATTTTAAACAATTTCTTCTTTTTATAAGGAATCCTACTACTAACACCTGATTTGTAAATAAACTTTTAAGTGACGACACCCAAATCGCGAATCCTCAAGAAATTAACACACAATTTGACAAGCAAACTACAACAATAACAAAGAAACTCTAAAGAAGTAATACACATTATCATGTAAAAATTAGTACCTCGTTATTATCTTCTTAAGCTCCAAACAGTTCCTTAATCATATGAATCCAAATGAGAGCACCTGCATTTATAATTTATAGATGAACATTATCAGCATAATCAAGAAAACAATACATTTATAAATAGTTTCTGCTCTTTGATTGCTTCAATACATCTTAACTTAAGAAAAAAAAAATCATTTATACAAAGAAAACAAGAACAAAAGATGTGGGAGGTTTTCTTCTAAAAAATATATCACATGGGTAAACAAAATACAATTAACCTATCCACACCAGAAAACTCTTCAGTTTTCAAGGCCATGATTAGATTCCCCACAATTCACAGAAATTCAATTTTGGCATGGGAAAACAAGTCCAGCCTAAAATCATCTCACTTGTGAGATAGAGAAAAAACACAAACAAAATGACATTAGGACTTGTGATTTCCCGCAAACCCATCAAACCGGTCACACATGTGATAGATTTTAGAATGTTATTTCATAAATTCCAGAGTATCCAAGCAAAGACCTTAAAAAAATAAAGAAAAAAATTGGTCCAACAAACATGAAACTCAAGCCACAATACAAAATGGTATAATGATCACATCATTGACCTGAGAAGTGAGAACATATAATTAATCCCTCAGGTATAGAATTTGTTACTGTGAGTTGTGTGGTTCATTAATCTGTCAAGTATACTATTGATCAACGGTTAGACATGGTCTAACAGCAGGCCCCCACTTTTCCATCACGGCATCACTCATAACAAATAAGCAAGCAAATTAAACAAAAACCCAGAAGACCAAATCAAGTGAAACAAACTAAATTTCCCTCCATTTATCAGAGAAAGAGAGACAAAGAGAGTCAGAGAGAACATATTCTTCTCAATCACCCTTTTCTCATTTTTGATAGAACAGTGGGCACTGAAATCATCACTTCCAAAAAAAAAAAAGTGTCCTGCCAAAGGGGAGAAGTTCATAAATGGATATGGTGAAGGGTTAGGGATGATGGGTTTGTTTATATTAGATGAGAAAGTGGACTCATCCAGTCATCCATGTCCCTGCAGCCGTTGGAATTGCATACTCAGAACATATTGCTGACAAAGAGAGCACTTAGAGGTGGCCCTTTCACCAAGTTTCATTTTCCATACCTGATACCTCCCTGTTTACAAGGAACATATTCAAGTTTTTAATGCCTAGCTGATGTTACTTTGCTTGGCAGCAACTAGCAAGGACCGTCAATATGGTAGTCTCAATTCTCAAATATGCTACATTAGATACAGGGAAGGTCAATAGGTCATCCTCTGTTAGTCTGTTTCTCAATAGAAAGTTCACAGATAGACGATTCACGATAGTGTCATCTTTGTTGCTTTGCACAATCTACTGATAATCTGCCCATATCATGCGACCTTATCTCTTGTATTGAAGTAAATTATGAGGTTGAAACAGTAAAAAACAACCCACAAATCTCACTTAATCATAAATCAAATAAGAACACAAGTAAAAAAAAAAAAACCCAAAATCAAGTAATATAACAAAGAATATCATAAATAAAAATCCCTAAATCAAAACAACCCTAACCCTAACCCAGTAACCCTAACCATGAAACAAAAATAAACAAAAAGAACCCTAACTTCTTTGTGCAATGCCTAAAATAATGAATGAAATCAAAGAAAATAGGGGGAGAGGGAGAGATAGGCAACATAGAAGCTATTACAAATGGATGTCAGAGAAAGAGAGAGAGGCGACTGAGAGGGAGAGGGAGAGGGAGATTTACCTGAAGCTCAAAGATCCTCATAGATGTCCGACGAGAAGTGCGAGAGATCCGTGCACTCCAAGTCTCAAACGAAGAAGGGTGCAGGACTGCAGGTTGAACCGTCAAAGGAAGAGGCCGGGAAGGTCGGAAGAGAGGGAAGGTCGACAGAGGAGTTGGGGTCTTGGGGATTTTTTCGTTCCATCCTTTTTGACATGGGGCGGTGATGCTATTCATCTGGGGCGTGGGCCAAGGCCCAATACGATTTTAAGAGGAATTTGAATTTTGACCTGGGGCGACCGCCCCAGGTCACAATAAGGTGGGTCCGCCTCTGTACTTCAACATATCTGACCCAAACTCTCTCTTCAATCTCCATCTTGATGCCTAAGTGTACAGAAACATCAAAGTCAAAGGCATCAGATCCAGATCCATCCTTGGAAAGGTCCGCCTAACTGAAAGATCATTCGTCCCAGCTGGTGATTGCGTCATCTCTCACTACCCTTTAGAGAAGCCAAGCATGCTCTTGCGTGTGACTGTGAAAGGAGAATTGGCCCTCATTGTCTATCTAACTGATGACCCAACTCTGAAGCCCTCAAACCTGCTTCCAGCAATTGGTCCGTCTGCGAGACAGGACCTACTTGCAAAACCAGACCACCCAACCTCATGTTCATGTCTCAAATCGAACTCCAACCACAGCCCGTGTCAATGATAGAGCTGAGTCAAGCCGTACCAACCAAGAACCAGCAGCACTCTTCAACAACAATGTCTCAAGAGCTGGTGAACTATTCAGCTCATGGGATAAAATCTGAGCCACCAAAGACCATCCAAACGTACCAAGCATCATCGCAGGAGCCAGTTGACTGTACCCTTAAAGAGATGACCGCTTGTCTTGGGAGAGGACAGGTTGTTATGGGTTGTTTCATGAAACTTGTGCAGTACCTGTTCGTACATGTTGTGAAGGCACGTTTGCTCCCTGAAATGGAAGAAATGCCTGGGAGTCTTGATCCTTTTGTTGAAGTGAGGATAGGAAAATACAGAGGGATCACAAAGCACTTTGAGAAGCAGCGGCAAGATCCTGTCTGGAACAAGGTGTTTGCCTTCTCAAGGTACCAGATGCGAAGTTCAGTCCTTGAAGTTGTGGTCAAGGACAAGGCCCATAATAAAGATGATGAACATGTGGGCATCATTAGGTTTGATCTCAATCGAATCCCGACACGCATTCCACCAGAGAGTTCCCTAGCACCAGAGTGGCATCGACTCTAGGACAAGAAGGTGCAGGGAAGGATGAAGGGTGAATTGAAGCTTGCAATCTGGATGGGAACTGCAGCTGATGAGGCATTCCCTGATGCACGGCACTCAGATGCTGCTTCTACACATGTGGATGTCTCTATGGCCTCATACATAAGATCAAAGGTCTACTTTTCTCCACGCTTGTGGTACATGCATGTGGAAATCATAGAGGCAGAGGACTTGGTTGTAGCTGAAAACAGCTGAATCCCGGAAGTCTATGTGAAGGCACAGATAGGCCACCAGATGTTGAAAAAAAAGGTTGTTCATGCCCCTACATTTAACCCTCTATGGAATGAAGATATGTTATTTGTCACTGCTGAGCCTTTTAAGATTATTTGGTTCTTTCAGTTGAGGATCAGGGAGAACCCAACAGGGTCAAGGTGATCAGACGGGTTATCATACCACTCAGTTCAATTGAGAAGCGTGCTGATGACCGGATGATCAAGACATGGTGTTTCCAGCTTGAGAAGCCAATTGCTGCTGTCCATGTCAAAAAGATAAAAGAAGATGAGTTGTCTGGCTTGCTTCTTCTTCGACTCTGCCTAGAGGGTGGCTACCATGTGATGGATGAGTCCTCACACTACAGCAGTGACCTACGTCCCACTGCAGAGGAGCTCTGGAACCCGCCAATTGGTGTCTAGGAGCTTGGCATCCTGAGAGCTGAGGGACTTCACCCAATGAAGATAAGGGATGGGAGAGGTACAGCGGATGCATTCTGTGTAGAAAGATATGGGCATAAATGGGTTCGAACACGTACCATTGTCAACACCCTCAGCACCAACTTCAATGAGCATCACACATGGGATGTGTACGATCCGGCCACAGTCCTTACAGTAGGTTTATTTGACAATAGCCAACTTCACCGTTCAAATACCAGCAACAAGGATATGAATATTGGCAAGGTCAGGATACGTCTCTCTACACTTGCACCAGGCCGATTGTACACACTTTCATATCCATTGTTGGTCCTTCACCCTTCTGGTGTCAAGAAGATGGGTGAGCTGCATTTGGCAGTAAAATTCTCATGCACATCATTGGTCAAAATGATGTTTCTATATTCACGCCCGCTGCTCCCAAAGATGCATTTCATAAGGCCCCTGACAGTGCTACAGCAAGACTTACTCCGTTGCCTTGCCCTCAACATCATGGCAGCTTGGCTGAGTCGAGCAGAGCCACCTCGGCGGAAGGAGGTGATCGAATACATGTCTGATGTCGAATGGTACAAGTGGAGTATGCGTAGGGCCAAGGCAAACTTCTTTCGTTTAGCGGCGGTGTTTTCAGTGTTGTTCACTCTGGCTGAATGGTTTGGAGATGTGCGTACGTGGAAGAACCCTGCAACAACAGTTCTCATTCATGTGCTTCTCGTCATGCTTGTGTGCTTCCATCAACTCATACTGCCAGCATTGCTTTTATTTATATTTTTGAGGGGGATAAGGAATTACTGGTACCGGCCATGTTATCCTCCATTCGTGAACATGAGGCTCTCTCATACAGAGGCAGTGGACCCTGATGAGCTTTCTGAAGAGTTCGACACATACCCAATGAGTGCAAGCTTGGAGTTTGTGCTCTTGAGGTATGATCGCCCGCGTAGTGTGGCTGGGAAGATACAGACAATTGTGGGTGATGTGGCGACACAAGGGGAGTGAGTCTCAGCGCTGCTCAGCTGGAGAAATCCAGTTGCTACAGAAATTTTCGTGATATTCTGCACTGTATAAGCATTGGTGCTATTTGTGATGCCTACCAGGTTGTTATTGTTGTGATAGGGTTTTATAAGATGCGACACCTGGTTACAAGTCATGACAACACAGGCTACCATCTGTGCTGGCTAGCTTCTTCCGGCATCTGCCTTCAAGGACTGATAGTATGCTGTAAATAGCACTGGTAAGTTACCACTTACCAGAGGCTGCATAGAATTCACCATTCATTATTTTCTGTGCCAAGTTAGTTCTTGTTTGGTTTGAATTTAGTTCTTGCTTGATTTGTTTTGTAGTCGTACAGTTTTGGCCCTTGATTTAATCAGATGATCTTGGCCCTTGATTAAAGGGCTTTAAATTTTTAACGACTTCGGAAGTGCGAATTTTATTGCTATTCAATGCAGTGGTGGTTCCCAGTAAATTTTGTTTCAGATTGATGAGTGTCAATTCCCTGGACTGTAGTAGCTCTTTCACATCGATCTTTGGGCCTAAATATACAATTAGTATGGGATTTTACGTTTCTAAGAGCAAAATTCTAGCAGTCTTCTGGTAAATGCATAATAGAATATCTATAGATTTGCACATAAAGGAGTAATCCTTGTTAAAAAGTATTTATGCTACAGCCTACAGATGTCTAGGCAAAGGTATTGGAAGCAATGCTCAAGGAGAGGGTAAAAAATGACCAGGTAAGCACAAAGATTTGGCATTCGAGGCACCTTCTATGCAATCAGAGTTAGCATTCCATCAACAGTACAATGTGGCCCCACAGAATCAACAGGCAACAACAACAACAACAAAACTGATCTCTTCTGATTTTCTAAAATTAAAAAAAAAAAAAAATACAGCATATCAAAAATATGTAGAAATCATAGCTTCCAACTAAGCATCAGTTAGAGATTGTTGGATTTGGAGATTAGTGATTGCTGTATTGGGTTTTGAGATGTAGGGATTGTGGATTATGGAAAGGGGATAACTTTTAGATTTTATCATAAATTAGTAGTCTGTTTGGTTGTCCTGATATGTATCAACCAACTGGGTTTTTTTGTTTTGTTCTTCTTCTTCTTCTTCTTGTTTTTTTTTCCCTGCTTCAATTGGTTGTTGAATTGTTTCATGTTGTCTGCTCAAAAACCATCAGAAAAGAACAAAGAAAAGAAAACAGAACCAGGGACACCTGAATCACAAGTTCTAGAAATCCATCCACAGAGAAAAAGAGAGAATCTTACAACTTACAACAAGTTTCAATTTCATCGTCCTGTAATACCATGGCGGGACCATAGCAGAAAGGGGGACGACTTCTCTCTTGCAGACGTGTTCACACGTATTTCGACTTCCTCGGCCTTGGATCTGGAAGAACGAGTAACCAGCAGCTTGGACAAGTCTGGACCTCACTAGGATTCTTGGCTCGCTGGACTCAGGCTGAGTGGTTCATTTAAGATGATGATAGTTACCTACTAAGTAGTTTTTTTTATCTTCAACATAATTCTCATCCTCCTTGGAAAAAAAAAAATTATCAATGTGATGTGGGGATTTGGGTTACAAACGAATATATAATTATCCGATTACCCGAAAGTTCCGACATATAAAAAATTGGATTTGAAACCTATTTTAAGTTTCAATTCATAAATAATCCGGTTCTAAGGGGATCCAAATATGAGTGTTTGATTTTGTAAATTCTACCTAAAAAAAGGAAACATTTTTATATATAATATTGGATGTAGTAGACTTGATTCACTGTTATAAGTTAAATGATATGCTTATTTTAATAATACACTATTATAAGCTGAATAATATATTTATTTTAAGAAAATAATAAAAAATAAAGAAAAATTGAACCTATTTTGAAACTAGATTCTAGTCCTCTGATAACCTGTTTCTGGAACTGGATCCAAATTTTCCTGTAAGAACCGGATTTGGAACTAACAAAATAGGTTCTGAGTCAAAATTGTACCCAAAACTGGAACCATTATTAAGAAACAGGTTCGGGTCTGGTATAGTTCTAAAACTATTCCGTTTGGATCCCAATGGAGTCAATTGAGCAATGTTAATAGGAAAAAGTATTGAGTCCGAACGGCAGCATTGTTATAGGAAACTTTTTCTTATATGTCGTAACCCCATTATCAGTTATGTGTTAAATCTAACAGTGGGACTTATTCCTATTGAATTGAAATTTGAAAAAATATCACTGAAGTGAATGGCATTCATCTTGAATGGTCAAGAATTTTTTTACTTAATAAAGGTGTAGTTGCAGACAGAGATTTCAATGAAAGTTCAGTCGGGTTAAACTTTTTAAACGGACCATCATAGTTGGGCCCACTACATGAACAGTCACGTGATAGGCTGGTTTTTCTTAGGCTAAAGATTTAGAAAAATAATAGAGTATATATATATATATATATATAACTTTGGGGATTTAACAGGAAAAACCCTCCTACACAGGCATATCTTTAATTTGGCCCCAATAAAAATGAGCAGACAGAATGAGCCCTAAATGTACATTTCTCTTTCTTTTTTTGTCTTTTAGCGCGATAGTCGATATCGACTATCCCTGCATATCTACTAAAGACTGAAACCTCTTTATTCGTCATCCGTCTTCTTCCTCTTTTTCCCATTTTCCACTTTCTATTCTCTATTGTCGTTGTCTACACCCTCCTCATCCTCATTCAGTGCTGGTTGGAATTCAATGGAGACATTCTTTTCACAAATAAGTTAAAAGAAGTCAAATCTTGAATTTTTCAGATTCGAAGAAAAAGATGATTGCTTTTGAAAATGGAGATTGGGCTGCAGGAGAAGAGCTACTGTTTTGGAAGAGCCGTTGAGGAAGATGGGATTGGAATTGCGACATGGGGTTTTGGGGGGTGAATGGAAGTCGAAAATGGGAGATTTTGTTGGGTTTGAATCGAAGAAGGGTAAAAGGTAATTATTTTTACAGACATTACTTAGAAAGTTGGGATTTTGGGAGATGGGTTTTCATCTTTTGGGCCGGAGCTGAGTTTGAGCTACTAGTATTTAGGCTCTTGTTTTCTTTCAGAGGCTCGTAGAGATGCATTTTTTCCATTGTAAAAAGATGTAAGGAATCAAGTGGAAAGAGGAATGGAATGCAAGTTCGGAGCCCTTAAACCGATCATTTAACTATATCAATATCAAGCTGGAGGGGTTTTCAAAATAAAGCCCTTGAGAGATAGAAGTACGAAATTTGGAGAAGACCTATAGGAGAAATACAGTGGAATCTTGTAAGAAATTTGGAGAAGCAATGAGTCACAAATCTATATTGGGGTAGTTTTCATGAAGGTGTTCGATGAAATGATGAAGAGAAAGGATAATGAAATTTCATGCTCATTTCTTTTATTTTTCTCATAGGAAATTAGTATGCTGTTGTTGTGGGGTTTGTCATTCCTTGATTTTGCTAACTAGGAGATATTGAAGGAGATGAATTAGAGAACATGGGTAGGGTTTTCGTTCCTTGATTTTTGTAATATTTAAACAAATTTCATGTATATATATTTTGAAATGTAAGGTCAAGACACAATGAACTTGTAATGTTGTGACTGGTTTCCCTCTATTTGAGATAGTTGAAATGTGTTTGAGATGTCCGAGCTCTTGAACTTTTGAAATGTCTGAGTGAATGACTGAAACCTTCCCCACCAAAACTCTCAACTATGACGTTCAAGGATGAAATTGGTACTGGCTAAATTGGTGGAAGTTGCGAAATGCGTCGGATGAAACATTCCCCACCAAAACTCTATACTAAGGTTTTCCCCATTACTTTCATGTAATACCCATCTTCATTAATATCTGTAGCATTGTGTTTTATTAACAAACATCTCTTTCATGTAGAGAGGATGAACTAGCCAGTATTTGTACCATGGTATCCAGCAACGATTTAAATAAAGCACTGGATGAATCCATTTTTATGGACTATCCTGTTCAAGGAAGACATTCCTCGTCAAGGCAATTGTAATGACTGCGGAGTTTTCATTGTGGCATT
Source organism: Camphora micrantha (assembly GCA_003546025.1). Taxonomy (NCBI): domain Eukaryota; kingdom Viridiplantae; phylum Streptophyta; class Magnoliopsida; order Laurales; family Lauraceae; genus Camphora; species Camphora micrantha. The sequence continues at coordinate 6,691,913 of QPKB01000009.1, read as the reverse complement.
CACGGAGCATTGTGTTCACTACCGTCCTATCACATTTACACAGTCTGACATCCCTTACTTCCATAGCAGAATTGTCATTGAGTTATTCAAAAGAAGTTGACAAGTGAATGCTAGTAGGTTGAATCTTCCTGAGTTGTTGAACCTACTAGTTTGATAGAATTTTCTTAGTTGGTTAGAAGAAGTTTTGTGAAGGTTTTTTTGGGCAGTAGAAGGAGAGGCCAAACATAGATACTTACTTTCTTTACTTCGTAATTTAAATTGTAGAACTTGTGGACAGTGGTTGTGGAACTTTTATGGTTTTGGGCAGTTGGATTTATGTTGTGGAACTTCATATACCATTATTTGAAATTGAATAGTTTGTTAATGTATGGTTGTTAATTGAATGTGTGAATGGAATGTACCAATGTATTCAAAACAATGTTTAGTACAATGAAATGTATCATTCTTTGGTTTGTTTAACATGACCAATAGTCGATATCGACCATTTAACTGAAGCCTAAAAAACACAGTCATAGTCGATATCGACTATTTAGCTGAAACATAAAAAACACAGTAATAGTCGATATCGACTATTGTCACTGTCGATATCGACTATTTAGCTGAAACATAAAAAACACAGTCACAGTCGATATCGACTATTGTCATTGTCGATATCGACTATTTAACTGAAACATAAAAAACACAGTCATAGTCGATATCGACTATGTTATAATACTATAACTTACTAAGTGTAGTTCTAGATGGGGTTTACTAATCATTTTCAATAACAAAAGTGGAAAACATAAAAAATCATTAACAGGACAATACAAACAACCATTATATTATTATAGATAAGTTCTCAACAACATATAACCCCAAAAAAGGGTGATCCTTACAAAAGGGAAAAGTGTGTTTAACACTTGTGCCCTTCCAAAAAATGCTTCAACAAAATGTGCAAGCCCATCACGACTACATCTTCTATCAATCACATTAACAACAAATATTAACACCAATAAAAATGGACATGATGACATTAACATGTGCATCCCCCTTCCGAAAAATTTCTTCCATGTGGAGATTACATTGTCCAGACGGCTACATCTTCAATCACATTAACACCAAATACTAACACTAACCAAAGAGGAGTTCACATTAACTCTTGCATCCCTCTTCCAAAAAACAACTAAACAACAACTTAACTTAAGTGAAGTAAGTAACAAACAAACGTTCATTTCACTCCCTTAAGGCAAGGGAATGGGCTAGGTGTTCACTTAATCCGTGATATGCTTAACACACTCTCTCGAGAAGCTGGTGTGTTCTCATCTTTTTTGTTTGGAGAGGAGAAAAGGGTATGGTATGGATCCGTTTTTTGCAAAGGAACTGTACGGAGCGGAAAGGCACAACCTCAACCTAAGGTAAGGCCATTTCTGGGCTTTGGTTATATATCGTATCGATTTTTTCGGGGAAGGGCAGCAATCACAAGCAAGTGATTGAATGTTTCAGTAGACTGTACACTGTCCATAATGGCTGCATCTTCTATCACATTAACACCAAATATTAATACCAACCAAAAAGGAGTTCACATTGACTCTTGCATCCCCCTTCCAAAAAATGCTTCAGTAGATTGTACACTGTCCAGAATGGCTGCATCTTCTATCACACTAATACCAAATATTAACACTAACAAAAAAGGAGTTCACATTGACTCTTGTATCACCCTTCCAAAAAATGCTTCCACCAATTCAACTAATACCAATTTCATCATTGGATGTCATAGTAGAGAGTTTTGCTGGGGATGTTTCGACCCTTCACTTAGACATTTCAAAAGCTCAAGAGTTCAGACATTTCAAACACATTTCAAACATTTCAGATAGAAGAAACAATTCACAACATTACAAATTCATTGTGTCTTGACCTTACATTTCAAAAAATATATACATGAAATATGTTTGGAAATTACAAAAAATGAAGAAATGAAAACCCCACCCATGTTCTCTAATTCCTCTCCTCCAATATCTCCTAATGAGCAAAATCAAGAAAGGACAAAGCCCACAACAGCAGCAAACTTCTTTCCCATGAGAAAAATAAGAGAAATGAGCGTGAAATGTCATTATCCTTTCTCTTTGTCATTTCATCGAACACCTTCATGGAAACTACCACAATACAGATTTGTGGCTCATTGCTTCTCCAAATTTCTTACAAGATTCCACTGTATTTCTCTTCTAGGTCTTTTCTAAGTTTCTTACTTCTCTCTCTCAAGGGCTTTATTTTAAAAAATCCTCCAGCTTGATATGGATATGGATATAGTTAAATGATTGGTTTAAGGACTCCGAACTTGCATTCCATTCCTCTTTCCACTTGATTCCTTACATCTCTTTGCAATGGGAAAACTGCATCTCCACGAGCCTATGAAAGAAAATAAGAGTCTTTCATTCTCCATAACTATATCCATGAAAAATGCTGTCAGCTTAAAATACTAGTAGCCCAAACTCAGCTACAGCCCAAAAGATGAAAACCCATCTCCCAAAATCTCAACTTTCCAAGTAATGCCTGTAAAATTCCTTACCTTTTACCCTTGTTCGATTCAAACCCAACCAAATCCCCTCTTTTCGACTTCTATTCACCCCCAAAAACCCCATGTCGCAATTCCAATCACATCTTTCTCACGCCCCTTCCAAAACAACAGCTCTTCTCCTGTAACCCAATCTCCATTTTCAAAAGCAATCATCTTCTTCTTCGAATATGAAAAATTCAAGATTTGACCTCTTTTAACTTATTTGTGAAAAGAATGTCTCAATTGAATTCCAACCAACACTGAATGGGGATGAGGAAGGTGTAGACAACGACAATAGAGAATAGAAAGTGGAAAATGGGAAAAAGAGGAAGAAGACGGATGACGAATAAAGAGGTTTCAGTCTTTCGTAGATATGCAGGGATAGTCGATATCGACTATAGCGCTAAAAGACAAAAAAATAAAGAGAAATGTACATTTAGGGCTCATTCCGTCTACCCATTTTTATTGAGGCTAAATTAAAGAAATGATTGTATAGGAGGGTTTTTCCCGTTAAATCCCCTATAACTTTTTATGCCTCTGGCTTTAGCTACTCCACATGACATTCATACGTCACCTTACGAGGCAGTTTCACATGGGAATCTTATCATACACCATCCAATTAGGTGGGCTCCTTCTTCAGCGTACCACTAACTAAAGTGCAATCTATCCTAGCCTTCTATCAGGCCTCCTCCACTAAGATGAACTTCCATGGCATTCGAGATTGCTGATATGTGGGGCCCACTCCATGCAAATTTTGAACCATAGGCTGTTTTCTCTACCCGTGCTGCTCAATGCTCATCCAACCAAACTCCAAGGGGTAGCTCAGTTGGTCTAGGACCACGGTTTGTCCCCGGAGGTTATAGGTTCAAAACTGTACTACCATTTAGCTCGATCCTTGACATAAGCAAAACATTCTCTAATTACTCCTACAGTTACCAGACACCCGGTGTGAACCGGGCTTTAAAGCCTTCTCCTTTTTCCATGCTTAGGACCGACAATGCAGTGCAACAAGCAACATGGCGGAGTTAAAAAAAATTTCGTGGGAGACTGGGACTTGGGAGCATGTGTTTTATAAGAGGGGATGGCGAAGTTACAAAACCACCCCTCCTAATTAACTGTTTTTTGCTGTTAATAAGGGGTAGTTTCAGTAATTTATAAAATAATTAGTATAATGATCTTGCAGAGGGCCGGGCCGGGCTTGAACGGGCTGGGATGTTTCCGCCTAATCTCAGTCCCATTTTGGCTAGACATTAAAAATATTGTCCAAGCCTAGCCCGCTGGGCTCAAACTTTTTTAAAAGCCCTGTATTTTCGCGCTTGGGACGGGTTAAGCTGGATACCCGTTTTAACGCGTCCCATTGACATGCCTAGTGCTGGGCCAGGCCCTGTCACCCGTGGAAGGGCTGGGGCATGCCCGTTAAAGTTTAAACGCCCCTGGGTCATTGAAAACTATAATATTATCTTTTGTCGTTGGGGAGACAGGGAAGTGGGAAGCCTGTGTTTTCATGGATTTAACTACGTTCAAACTCCGCGCTCGCTGCCCAAGGAGGTTTTTTTACTTTTTTTTTTATGGCTTACTCTATGAAATGAACCCATTCAGATTTCAGAAGCAGAATTCCTGGGGTTTGGTCCTGTTTTTATGATTAGACATGAGTAATCAGAGCGGAGAGGAAGTTAGTTAGTGATTTTGAGCTCAAGAAGGTAAAGAGATTTTATAATTTCTTTTTGTAAACTTATCTTTCTATGATGTTGTTTTTGGTGATTCCAGGTGAGATTGGTCATGTGAAACAGAAGCTTCTGCTTTCTCCTTTTCTTTTATTGATTTCTTGCTCTCTTTTTTGTTCTTATGAAAGATGGAAAAAGATTGGTGTATTGATGTGCTGTTTGTGGGATGGAGGTCTTCAGAAAGGAGGTGATTTTATAAACAAAGAGGAAAACACTCCAGACTGGAGGTTAGAGTACCCCATGATCTGGTGAAATCATGGGGGTTATTTTTTTTTTTTTTTAACTTTTTTCCTTCCAAGTGGATTTGATTTTCTCTATCATTTTTGTGTTTTGAGGAAACAAAAAGCAGTTTAGGAAAAGATTTTTGTTTTAATTCTTACTTTTCTTTTTTTTTTTTTTTTTCATTTTGATCTAGAATTGGCACTAAAATGAGCATAAGCTCTGAAATTTTCTCCTGTGCATTGCGCATCCACAGTTTCTCAGTGGGACCACCTCTGAATTTTTCGGGCGTCTCAGTGGGACCCACCTCTGAATTTCAAGTACTAAAGATAGGAAGAGGGAGATGAAAAAAATAATAAAGTGAAAGGTTATAGAGAAACTGAGGCTGCTTTAGATTATTGAGCCTCCACACATGAACTGTGCACTATTGCAAGTTCATAGCAGTTTTTCTAGTAGAAGGAAGAAAAAAGTGGGGTCTTTCTTCTTTTCCTTTCGATTTTTCTGTGGTGGTTTTGGAAGAATTCAGAAATTAGTTCAATAGATGTAATCTTTACTTTAAAGTTGTTGAAAAGAAGTGATCTTCTCCATTTGGTATCCATGGGATCCGAGTCTTGAGGCGTCTTATTATAATAAGATCTTTTGCTTTCATTTTTTGTTGCGTTTTAAGGAGTCTGGGAGAACAGAAAAAGGGTTTATTTGGGGACATTTATGAAACAAATCATCAAATATCCTGATATTCCAGTAGTCAACCTCGAATGTTGCTTATGAGTTATGACCTGGTTCAAAAAAGCTACCTAGCGGCGGCATTACCGGCTGCATCCCCAATGCTTTATTGAAAATAGAAGCAGCTACAGAGTGTAGCGGCTGCATTATCGCCTATCTACTGTGCTATTTTGAAAATAGCAGTGCTCACATGCGCAGCAGCCGCTATTTTGCAGTAGTGGCCCATAGTGGTCACTAATATTTTTAAGAAAGAAAAAAAAATTCATGAACCACTTGAAAAATGCAATACAACTTTTAGATCTATGTTTCATAGATCAATCCCAAATGGTCTGAGTTTTTTTTTTTAAGTTTTTTTGCTATTTATTCTTTTTCAGATTTTTGGAGATTTTCAAAAGAACTATATTTGTCCTCAAAGTGGGCATTCTAACTTATAAACTGTTGTTTTATGCCTAGTTCAAATATAGCTCTATTAGCTGATTGTAGCCAATCTTCTTTGTTTCAATCTCTCTCCTGTATTTTGCTTTGCTGTTTTGGTGGCTGATGTTTATGCCTTGTTCAATGCATAGCCATTCTTTTGGGGCTAAGTTTCTTAATTTATTGCTGTTATTTCCTCTTCTTGCAATACATTTTGCATTTCAGCATTGAAAAAAAAAATGCAGTAACTCTTATATTTCCCACAGATCAATCCAAATTGGTTTGACCTTTTTTTTTTCTTAAATTTTGTGCAACCAAATTTTGAGGATTTTTCAAAAAAAAAAAAAAAAAATAATTTTCCTCAATGTGGTCTACCCAGATCACATCCCAATGCATTCTAACTCGTACTTCTATACATTGCATAGACCAATCCCAAACGGCTTAAATTTTCTTTATTTTTATTTTTTTTAACTTATTTTGTTCTGGATTCTTGGAGATTTTTTCAAGATCATAGATCAGTGTTATAATGATACCAGACCTCTATGCCATGATGGATCTGCCACACCTAATAATTTACTTAAAATATAGGTTGTTCACTTTATCATGTAGATACAGTAATTAAAAAGGTCTATTTCATTGTGAGTACATTAATAGAGGTCGCCCCTTATCACTGAAGGTTGTTAAAGATTGATAAAAGGGATTAAATGATTCTGGCCAAGAGCTGGTTCTGGATTGTCTCTCAATAGATGTTTGTTCGTGTGCCTGAGAGAACTAGTAAGTCCATTTGTGTTTACTCTGTTTAAATTATATAATGATTTTTTTTTTTTTAAACATGGCCTGTAATCTATTCTTTGCTGCCAGTGCCACAACTACTTCTTTCCTCTTTTCTTTTCCTTTCTGGCATGGGATTCATGTACATTATGTAGATTTCTGGATATAAAGAGGGAGTGAGTTAAAATACAGGCAGTTCATTTTACCATGTGATATTTGTAATTTGAAAGGATTAATTCCATGTGAGTGTATTCTTTCAGGTTACTCTTTATCCTTGAAGGTTGTTTTGTAGAAAGGATTATATGATTCTGCTCTAGAGCTGGTTATGGATTGTCTCTTCAGAGTTGGTTGTTTGTGCGCCTAAGCTGGTAAGTTTATTTTCTGTTTGTTCTGTTGAACATGGCTGAATTTTCTGAGAACATGGCCTTCCATCTTTACCTATGCTGACCTAATGGAGGCACTACATATGGTGGAGTATCAGACTTGGTCTCTTCCAGTTGGAAAGAATTCATTGATGGTTGATGATCATCACAACCTGTACTGAATAAGATTATATATGGAACCTATGAGGACAATATGTTTGTGTCAGACATGTACACAAGGTGCCATTCCTGCCAAGCCTAGAAGACAGACATACAAGTTTGTAGAGAAACTATTTCTTTTGGAATATGTATTATATAGAGAGAAAAAAGTTTTGTTTTCTTGAATAAAAATGAAAATCTTTAAATGTGGGTCATGGTTCCTTGCACAAACAGTTCATCTGATGAACCCTGGACGAACTTTCGAAAAATCTTCCCAATAGGAGGAACCTAATCATACATATGCCAATCTGCAGTAGATGGTTAAGAAAGAAATCTAGCCATGTACCTCACCACAGAGGCAAGAATCATTAATTCTAGATAACTTGGATCTTCTACTCTTGTTTGAGGATATGGTATATCTATGATAGGGCTTATCAGGTCGATTCTCTGGATTACTTCTGTGGTTGCCACCTATACAAACTCAAGATCAAATGATGGTTTTTCATATACATATCCTTGTGCTTGGTATCATAATCCCTTTGGTTCTTGTAGGCTCTCATATAAATGCTTTAGGAAAAAAAAAAAAGAACACATGAAGACATTATAATAGTCAAAAAATATATCAAAAGACAAATAAATGCCTTATAGATGAACAGAAATAAAAGAAAACACATTTAGACACTATAATGGTCAAACAATATATCGAAAGATAAACAAAAGGATTAATAACTCATGTAACTGTGCCCTCACGAGTCTTAACGAAACTGTTTGCCATGTGTTTGATATGGCTTTTGTTTTATTGAGTATTATAGTTTTTGGTGTTGCTATTACCATTGTGACATTATAACTAATATATATATATATATATTTTTATTTTTTTTTCTTTTTTCTTATTGAATGGGCAAAGAAGGAACATACATAGTTAGTAAGTTGCTTTGCCTGTTGACACTGTTTAATAAGGGTTGCTAATCTGTTCCTCTAGATTTTTGACAGGCAATGTGTGCCCTACTCTACTTGCAGGAGTGTGTACCCATCTTCTACTTGCAGGGGGATCTTACACTTGAATAATTCCTTTGTTCTTTGTAATTTATTTTGGTTTTTCTATGTTTGGAAACCGTTACCTGCTTTCCAGACGATTTTTGTTTCTTCTCTTTTGGAAAGTTCTTCCAGAGGAGTTTTATGATCCTCATGCCATGGTATCCTATATTTTGAGAATTTCATGGGATATATCAAATTTGAAACCTCATGCTGTTATTGTATTATTACACACATACCATTAACTCATGCAACTTAGAATATAACAAAGTTTCTTTGAAATAGAACAGTTGTGATCTGTTGAACTGTTTACATGTTACTTGCTTTCAATTTAAACACTATGCATGCAAATTAATAAGGTGAATGTGATCAGCATTTTATTAATTTACTGTCTCTTTTCAGGTAGTTAAATTTTCAAATCCAACACCAACCGACCTACAGAAAGGAAAGGCATCGATCATGAGCAGCCTCAAACTAGGTGTGGAGGTTGTTAGTGCTCACAACCTCATGCCCAAAGATGGCCAAGTCTCTTCCAACCATTTCGTTGAGCTCCACTTTGATGGACAAAGGTTTCGTAGCACCATCAAAGCAAAAGATCTAAACCCTGTCTGGAATGAGAACTTCTACTTCAACATATCTGACCCAAGCTCTCTCTCCAACCTCCATCTTGATGCCTATGTGTACAGAGACATCAAAGTCAAAGGCACCAGCTCTAGATCTGTCCTTGGAAAGGTCCGCCTAACTGAAAGATCATTCGCTGTCCCATATGTCGATGCAGTCGTCTTCCACTACCCCTTGGAGAAGAAGCAAGGCATGTTCTCGCGTGTGAAAGGAGAACTGGCCCTCATTGTCTACCTAACTGATGAACCAACTCTGAAGTCCTTCTCAAACCTGCTTCCAACAATTGGTCCTTCTGCAAGACAGGACCAACTTGCAAGCCAGACCACCCAACCTCAGGTTCAGGTCTCAAATCCAACTCCAACCACAGCCCCTGTGTCCAATGATAGAGCTGTGTCAAGCCGCACCAACCAGGACCAGCAGCGCTCTTCAACGACAATGTCTCAAGAGCTGGCGAAGTATTCAGCTCATGGAATAATATCATATGAGATACCAAAGACCATCCAAATGCTCCCAGCATCATCGCAGGAGCCAGTTGACTTTGCCCTTAAAGAGATAGGCCCTTATCTTGGGAGAGGACAGGTTGTTAGGGGTGATTTCATGAGACTTGCTGACAAGCCCGCTGAGTTGAGCAGATGCAGTACCTTTTCGTACGTGTTGTGAAGGCACGTTTGCTCCCTTCAATGGAAGAAATGCCTGGGAGCCTTGATCCTTTTGTTGAAGTGAGGATAGGAAAATACAGAGGGATCACAAAGCACTTTGAGAAGCAGCGGCAAGATCATGTCTGGAACGAGGTGTTTGCCTTCTCAAGGGACCAGATGCGAAGTTCAGTCATTGAAGTTGTGGTCAAGGACAAGGTCCTTACTAAAGATGATGAACCTGTGGGCATCATTAGGTTTGATCTCAATCAAGTTCCGACACGTGTTCCACCGGAGAGTCCGATAGCACCAGAGTGGCATCAACTCGAGGACAAGAAGGTGCAGGGAAGGATGAAGGGTGACTTGAAGCTTGCTATCTGGATGGGAACAGCCGCTGATGAGGTGTTCCCTGATGCATGGCACTCAGATGCTGCTTCTTCACTTGTGGATGTCTCTATAGCCTCATGCATAAGATCAAATGTCTACTTTTCTCCGCGCTTGTGGTACGTGCGTGTGGAAATCATAGAGGCAGAGGACTTGGTTGTGGCTGAAAATAGCCGAATCCCGGAAGTCTATGTGAAGGCACAGATGGGCCACCAAACGTTGAGAACAAAGGTTGTTCATGCCCCTACATTTAACCCTCAATGGAATGAAGATTTGTTATTCGTTACTGCTGAGCCTTTTGAAGATTATTTGGTACTTTCTGTTGAGGATAGGGGAGAACCCAACAGGGTCGAGGAGATCGGTCGGGTTGTCATATCACTCAGTTCCATTGAGAAGCGTGCTGACGACCGGATGATAAAGACACGGTGGTTCCAGCTTGAGAAGCCAGTTGCTGCTGTTGATACTGCTCATTTAAAAGAAGATGAGTTGCCAGGCTCGCTGCTTCTTCGTCTCTGCCTAGAGGGCGGCTACCATGTACTGGATGAGTCCCTACACTACAGCAGTGACCTACGTCCCACTGCAGAGGAACTCTGGAAACCGCCAATTGGTGTCTTGGAGCTTGGCATCCTGAGAGCTGAGGGACTTCACCCAATGAAGACAAGGGATGGGAGAGGAACATCAGATGCATTCTGTGTAGCAAGATATGGGAATAAATGGGTTCGAACACGTACCGTTGTCAACACACTCAGCCCCAAGTTCAATGAGCATCACACATGGGATGTGTACGATCCGGCCACAGTCCTCACAGTAGGTTTATTTGACAATAGCCAACTCGACTGTTCAAATACCGGCAACAGGGATATGAAGATTGCCAAGGTCAGGATACGTCTCTCTACACTTGCACCAGGCCGATTGTACACACATTCATATCCGTTGTTGGTCCTTCACCCTTCTGGTGTCAAGAAGATGGGTGAGCTGCATTTGGCAGTAAAATTCTCATGCACATCATTGGTCAAAATGATGTTTCTCTATTCACGCCCGCTGCTCCCAAAGATGCATTTCATAAGGCCCCTGACAGAGCGACAGCAAGACTTTCTCTGCTACCAAGCCCTCAACATTGTGGCAGCTAGACTGAGTCGAGCAGAGACACCTCTGCGGAAGGAGGTGATTCAATACATGTCTGATCGTGACTGGAACATGTGGAGTCTGCGTAGGAGCAAGGCAAACTACTTTCGCTTGATGTCAGTGTTTTCAGGGTGGTTCACTCTGGTTAAATGGATTGAAGATGTGTGTAGGTGGAAGAACCCTGCAACAACAGTGCTCATCCATGTGCTTCTTGTCATGCTCATGTACTTCCACCAACTCATACTGCCAGCATTGCTTTTATTTATGTCTTTGCTAGGGATATGGAATTACAGGCATCGGCCATGTTATCCTCCACACGTGGACACGAGGATCTCTTATGCAGAGGCAGTGCATCTTGATGAGCTTGATGAAGAGTTCGACACATTCCCGACAAGCAGGAGGGCGGATATTGTGCGCATGAGGTATGATCGCATGCGTAGTGTGGCAGGGAAGATACAGACAGTGGTGGGTGATGTGGCGACATATGGGGAGCGAGTCCTAGCGCTGCTCAGCTGGAGAGATCCAGTTGCTACAGCAATATTCGTGATATTCTGCATTGTATCTGCACTGGTGCTATTTGTGACGCCCTACCGGGTCATTATTGTCGTGGTAGGCTTTTATAAGATGCGGCACCCATGGTTCCAACAATGCAGGCTACCATCCGTGCTGGCGAGCTTCTTCTGGCGTCTGCCTTCAAGGAGTGACAGTATGCTGTAAATAGCACCAGTAAGTTACCAGATGCTGCAGAGATCGAATTTTGGCATTTCATTCTCTTCTGTGCCAAGTTAGTTCTTGCTTGGTTTCAAACACTTGATCATACATCTTTGGCAACTAGGAAATTGCTTCAGAATCTTGCCAAAAGATGGCAATACTACTTAGTGCTTGTTTGGCTCTTCATAAACCAAATGCAGGTAACTATGTTTACAGGTAAATGTTTGGATGACCTGAGTTGTAAGTGCTATCCTTACTTGAGACAGTTGTTTTGTCATTTGCCATTGCCAATTACAAGTAATCCCACTATAACCTATGAAATTAATCTGATGCACCCTAGTTTGTGGGGTCCATCTAGATGGATGCCTACTGTAGAACAAGGCTATTTAAAAGGCAATGATGGATTGTAGTAGAATAAGGCTATTTAAAAGGCAATGATGGAGATTAGAGGTTGCCAAAGTATCACTTCAATTCAATCGGATGATCTTGACCCTTAATCTAAGTGTCTTAAATTTTTAATGACTTTGGAAGTGCAGTTTTTATTGCTATTCAATCTAGTGGTGGTTCACAGTAACTTTTGTTTCAGATTGATGAGTGCCAATCCCCTGGAGTGCAGTAGCTCTTTCTCATCTATCTTTGGGCCTAATTGTACAAATAGAGTGGAATTTTACTTTTCTAAGAGCAAAACTTGAGAGGGTCTTCCAGTAGATGCATAATATTTATCTATAGATTTGCATATAAAGAAGTAATCCTTGTTTAAAAGCATTTATGTTGCCTCCACCAGTGGCACAGACCCATTTGAGGGGGCAGACCATGGTCCGTAGGAAAACTCAATTATTAATTTTTTGGGACATTTACCGAAAAAATCCCCTTAAATAAGGTAACCACAGTTGAGAATCCTGAACTTTTATAAATTGATTATACTCCTAGCAACCTGGGAACCATGCTCGATTTAAAAAGCTCAACATTAATCAGAGCATCAATAATTCAAAGCTCACATATAATTGAATTAAAAATTCTCATCTCAAAATCAGAAAATTTTGAAACTATCAAACTTATCCATGTATAACTCTAAAATACAACTGTCATAACTTGTGCATTGTGCAGAGAAGAAAACCAATCTTGTGAGTAATTTTGCTACATCCTACAGAGATTAATTACTATATATCAAGGTGAAGTATTGGAAGCAATGCTCAAGGAGAAGGAAAGAAAAAATGACTAAGCACAAAGATTTGGTATTAAAGGCACCTTCTAAGCAATCAGGATTGCTGGATTGGGTTTCCATGTTTAGCAAGGGGAGAGAAAGGGTGGTTGGGGGTGGATCTTATGGATTGAGTTTGAACATGGTTTACACTCTCAAATGATCCATTGCGGCGAGGGGCGGACCCAGAAAATGGAACTGGGGGGCCAAATGAAAATTATTTAAAAAAAAAATTAACAATTTAGGGGTCAAAATAAAAAAATTACAAAAACTTTAGTGGTAAAAAATAAAATTTTGAAAACTTAAGCGGGGCCATGGTCCCCTAGGCCTACATGTGGGTCCGCCCCCATTGCAGCCCCATGAGATCAAGTTTCAGGCTTGCACAGGGATTACAAGTTCTAGAAACCCAGACAGAGAGAGAGAGGCAGAAAAGGGACTTGCTGTTTCAGACGTGTTCACACGTTTGTCCGACTTCTTCAGCCTTGTTTCTGGAAGGAAGTAACCAGCAGCTTGGACGAGTCTGAACCTCACTTTTGGATTCGACCTGACCAGTTTTGGCACAGTGGTTGGTTCATTTAAGATGATGATAGTTACCTACTAATTGGTCTTTATCTTGAACAACATGATAATCCTCCTTAACAAAATCTGTATGGTTTTGTAAATTAGGATGTGGTAGAAAATTTGGGCTTTTGGTGTTGGATGAATCTCTAGTTAGCTTTATATTTCAAAGGACTTCTTTGTTACATGTAATTTTATTTTATTTTTAGCTAATGGAGGGTTTTCAATCCTTTGGACTGGACTAATCCCTTCAGGTCTAGAGGGAAGCCGTGTAAAACTCATGTGGCTTCCAAGTGATAGCACTAGTAGATTCAACATTTGGTTCCTGGATAAGGGTAATCGGGGGTCAATACCAAGACCTTTAGCTCTTCTAATTAGATTCTTAAAATTGTATTTGCATAAGTAAATAAAAATGAAGAATTAAAATGACATCAAATGACCTCTCCTCTTACGGAAATAAAGTCAAGATAAGATGAAAAATGAATATATCAAACCATCATCCCAGTAGTTCAAATCTCTTTAAGTGAAGAGAGAAATAATTACAATTAGCCATTACTCTGGTAATTTCAAATCCTAAAAAAACTCAGATCGCATATATCATGAGCTTTGCCTAAGTTATTACTAACATTGGAAAAAGTATAGCTTTATTATTATTTTTTTTTATGTTAAAAACAGCCATCCATTGCTTACTTCATAAGCCATTTTAGTTGAATATCATCATTAATTTATATGTGCAATACATGTACCTATCCTATATTAATTCTACACAATATCTCTATTAAAATTCTTTTTCTCTTTTAACTTTAATAAATACCCACACCCACTTCCAACCCACAAAAAAAATACTCACACCCACTTACACACTCAACTAAGGATTACGGTAAGGGATTAATCCTTAATTGTTTCTTTAAAAGTAATTGCCTCCCGGTGAGCTACCGATAGATTGCCACGTATCTCAATCAAATAAACATTGTCTTTCCAAATTATTCATTTAGGGACTTCATATATTTCTCCTAATTCAATTGAGCTGGACTACTAATCAAGAGTGATATTTTAAATCTAAAAGATTCAACAATCAATCCCTAAATCAATCTAGTATTGTAGTTATAAAATGAACAGTGAGTATTATTTTGACCCAAAAAGGCTGATCATCATTTGTTGATATTATTGTGTTCAATCAAACTTGAAAGCCTAACAATATCCAAACCAATTCGAAAGCAAGTTCCCAAAAAGAAAGCAATATCAAGTGTGAACACATGGCATCGTCCATTGGGCAGCAGTACCGACGTTCGTAATCTCATACATCAGAACCGGCCAAGTGTCACCTCCATAGATAACCACGTGTCCACACTCCGTTCCATAACAACTCTCTCCTTGATTCGCTATGAGTATATGGCGAAGGCAAGTTGCATTGGATAAGCGTTCCTCTGTTGTTTTTGATTTCCATGCTTTGTAGTTGTTCTTCTGTAAGAATTCTCAGGTGTATGAATTTGAGCAAAATCTCTTCAATCTCATCTGTTGTTGTTGATTCCCTGCATCCATCTTCAATTTCCAAGAAAACCCATTTCTCTTCTCTTAGAATTTCTGCTTCTGCTTCTTCTTCTTTTGTGGGAACAGGGATCTCCTGTTTGGCATCTTTTCCTGTCTCTACTTGTCCAAAATCTCTGCTTTACATTTCCAGACCCAATTCTACAATGGCCAGTCAGTCGACGCAATCGGTCCATGACTTCACTGTCAAGGTTTGTGTTTTTTTTTTTTTTTTTAATTGATTATGGAGATCTGCTGCTGTTCTTGAGTTTTCTATGATTTGTTGTTGTTTTGCCTTTCTTGTGTTTTGTTTGGTTGGATTGCTTCTTTCTCTCTGGTTATTTTTTTTTTTTTAGATGATGATGCTGTTGTTTCTGGGTTTTGACTTTTGGGGATGGAGTGGTTTGGGATTTTGATGGGTTTTGCTCATGGGGTTTTGTTTGATTGAAATCGTCTTAGATGATGGATTTTGATGTGTTTCTTGATTTCATTTCTCATTTTACTTTTGGACTGGGGTTTTGGATATGGGTTTTTTGGGGTTTGTTTTTGTATCATTGATGATGATGTGATTGGATTTCAAGGGGGTTTTGTTTGATTGAAATCGTCTTAGATGATGGATTTTGGTGTGTTTCTTGATTTCATTTCTCATTTTACTTTTGGATTGGGGTTTTGGATATGGGTTTTTTGGGGTTTGTTTTTGTATCGTTGAAGATGATGTGATTGGATTTCAAGGGGGTTTTTCCAATTCATCATTTCTGGGATTTTCCCCCCTCTTTGCTTAGATGGTAGGACCTTTTGGGTATGGTCGTTTTTTTTTATAGATCTGTTATCAACATTCTCATAGTGGCAAAGAATGGATTTGAGATGGATCCATGAGATTTTTTGTGTATAATGGGGATTTTGATATGTTTTACTTCTAATGGCATCTGGTTTCTCATTTGTTTTGAAACCAGAGGCTTATAGTCAGAGATTTCTTTTTGAAAACTTTCGTATACCACTGCTGGTATTTGTGATGGATCTGCAGGTCTTCCTTTATCGCTTTGAAATTTTAATGGTCCTTTGAGGCTTCTGTAGTTAGAAAGATCTCATTTTGAAAACAAATTCCTTCTAGAATCAATGTTGTTTGTCGTGGGTCTGCAGTATTTTTCATTATCATTAAAATTTTGGTGTTGTTTTGATGTAGCTAAGGTGTCTTGAGTTTAGACTTTTGGTCTTCTTCTGCTTCACCATTTACTATTTCAAAGGGATTGAGATGGGCCTCTGAGTAATTCTTATTGAATTTGGGGTTTCTCATTTCTGGTATGGATTTATAGGAAATCGTTGATTTCTTCCATGGAGGGCCGGGTTTGTGAAACACTTTCTGATCACTGATAAAATGAAGATTGCTTGGAATGTGGTTCTTTGTTTAGAATTTTTTTTTTTTTTTTTTTTTCTATTGGTAGAAATAATCCTTTGATGTAGCTTAATGCGAATTTGTGATGACCTAGAGAACAAAAGGTTTTTGATATTTTAGATAAAGATCACTACAGGGAAATGCATTGTGATGTGATTTTGTATCTTCAATAAGCATTTAAGTGGTGAAATTATGTCAGAATGGATTATCTTTCCAATAGCGTATTCATGATTCCACCGATGTTAGATTTCAAATGACATATAAAATCTTTAGAATCATGACCACAATTTCTCATTGGAAATTCATTAAATTTTTAATTGCTTTGGATGTTGGTCAATGGTTTTTATGTTCTTCAATGGACTGCACTTCTGAGTTCTTTCTCTTATCAAAAAATTATTACCAATAAATTTTGTATTAACAAATTAAGAATGGTACAGTTGCCTATATTGATTTGGGGCTGTAAAGGCAAGAGACAATAATGTATTTTATGTGATTTCTGAATTTCATGTAACCTTACAATGCAATGGGAATGAATAACTGGCATCCAAATTGGATTAGCAATAACAATGCTTTAGCTTTGTAACTATGGATATTGAATAGAGCAGTCTATTGCCTTAACAGACTGCAATGATTGATATAAAATCCTTTTTTTTTCCTTAATAATATCCATCACTGTGTTTATATTTTCATATCTGGGGTATTGAACTGCATCTGCTGTTTGTGAATCTCCAACATGGGACACAGATATTTTGGAATGGATTTGAGGGACTCCATCTTTTTCTTGTTCTTTTTTTTTACAAAATTAGCTTTTCTTAAATGGTAGAATTTCAGAGTTAATGTTAAAAATGCTACATACGCCGAGGTTTTAATGTTTGTAGTCACTTTTTGTAGGATGCAAGGGGGAATGATGTGGATCTTAGCACATACAAGGGAAAGGTTCTCTTGATCGTGAACGTTGCGTCTCAATGGTAAATATATAGAGAAAAGTTCCTTGTTAGTGGATTGCAACTTATTTTTCTGTTCACATTCCAACAAAAATCAAACTTAATATTTGGTTTATGAAATCACTTTGGATGTCCTCTTGTTTTTTTGGTTTTTTTTTTTTTTTTTGGGTTGCTACTTTCTCTTGTTTATTACTTTTCTCTAATTCTAATCAAGTTCTTTGTTTCTTCTCTAATTTGTGGCTGCAGTGGATTGACCAACTCAAATTACACAGAGCTGGCTCAGCTATATGAGAAATACAAAAATCAAGGTTTGTTGCTGTTGTGGTTGCTGTCGGTGGTGGTGATGGTGATAGAAGTGTTAATTAAGATCATCTTATCTACACACCACTTTGGGAGCCAATGCTACCCAAGCCATCTTGTGTCTGCAGAGCACTATATGTTCAGACTGTGCTTGTTACATGGCATTGGCATTTAGTAACAGGCACGTTTATTCTTGCCCGATGCAGGTTTTGAGATATTGGCTTTTCCATGCAACCAGTTTGGTGGACAGGAGCCTGGAACCAATGAGGAAATCCTAGAGACTGCTTGCACTCGCTTTAAAGCTGAGTACCCGATTTTTGACAAGGTAATTGAACTTCCCATTGCCCAATGCCAATTTCCTTTGCACTTAACCATGCTATCAAGGAAAAATGTAAAAATCCAAGGAGGTCCTACAACAACTAACAGATGCCATTCAATCATGCATACAGGCATTAAAATGACGGAAAGAGTTAATTCATATAGTTTAAGTTCATTGAAGAAGTGTGTAGTGTATTCTGTTTATTTATCCTTCATAGTTCATATGACTCGTCTAGCCATTAATTGCTCATACCAAATGTATATGATGTGTTCCCCTATTGCGAATAGTGCAAACCATGTATGTAGGCTTCTAGAATTCAATTCATCTAATACCCTAACTAAATCTAGCTTCAACCCTTCAATATAAAAATCTTACAAGTGACTGCTTCATTGTCTATTGAATTATTGTAACAGCTTTGTTATTTAGAGCAACAGTGATATATAGGCCACTTCAGTCTCACTCACACCCACGCGCGCACAGAGGTGCCAATCCACCAGTGGTTCAATGATGAGGCACCTCCCCTCCACATATTCGACCAGCGATTGATCACCGATCAAAGCTCTGATGTTGAAGGACTTCGATAGGGTGTGTGAGTATTTTAACCCCAAAAAAAAAAGTTGGTAGCCCAAAGTTGTGAAAGAAAAAATGCTTCAATCAGATGTCCTGCACATATCATATTATATGAAATGGTAAGATGACTCTCTCAAAGAAGGTTATGAACGCAATACTTCCTGGCACTGATTTAATGGTTGCAATCACTGTTGTCCCGACCTATGTCCACTCCCAAGAATATCTACCCACGGGCATTCACTATTCGAGGTTTTACAACAGGTGCACCTCAAACTCGTACAACTTAGATTTTTTGATGTGGTGGTTTGATCATACAGTTCTAGTCCACCAATCTATTTTATTATAGAGGTTTAATCACGAAGGTCTACTTCTCTTTACAGAATGTGAGAATATATAAAAGATAAATCAAACACAGCCAATAAAAAATATTACTTGATAATTGCATTTGCTGTCGAGATTCGAAGTTCAGACTCAAGCTTTAGCCTCTGCTGCAACCAATCCTCAGTGGTGATGATCTTCAATATTCCTCAGTCAACTAGATTGTAGAGGCTATGGGATCTAGGGTTTTTGTAGATAATCCTATGAAGAACTTAACCTTGGTCCTAGATCACAATCAATTCCACAAAAATTCTCTCTAACGAGCTTGAATGCTCAATATGATTTTCCTATCAAGGACTTAGAGAGGTGGAAGAAGGCTTGAAAGCCTGAGTATGGTTTCAATAGCCTGCGCGAGTTTTCTCTTTGTGGGCTTTATGAAGGGTCATTAGTCTAGATCTGTATCCAAACTCATCTATTTATAGATTACGAGCTTTGATCAACAGAGGTATAAGCTTCAGTCACCCGAGGTGCCAAAACAGACAACACAACTCACACACAATGGCTAATTTAACTCAGATCCAAATGTGATTCGGTTGACCAAGGGATTTTTTCGGTCCTCCGAGACCATCATCAAAGTCTTATCCCAATTATGTTACACGAATTTTGTTTCTCCATTTCGATCTATCTTAAGCCAAATCCCATGAGACCTTATAAGCCACAAAAACATGCTCTCAGGAAAATAAATCAAAGGAAAGCTTCGGTCCCCAAAATGGGCCTTTCACTCGAGCGACACCACCAGCTTCGGGCCCCCAAAGCCATCAGTGCTAAAATTTGATCTCTCTGGAATTTAGACCAAAGAAAGGTCTCAGGCACCCCGTAGGGGTCCTTTGGTCCACCGAGATTAAAGGCTCGATCGACCGAAGAACTAGAGTAGCCTTTTTAATAAAAAGACATTCTCTTGGCCACTAGGTCTAGACAGATTTTAACCTAGTTCACTAAGTGTCTTAGGGCTGTTTCTTGGTACATTCAAGGTCCAATTTACCTGATGATTGGCACATCTTGGGAATATGACTTGATGTAGCAAGGCCTTCCATGACTTAGTATTCTAGACTTGATTTTAATATAACTTGAGTCTTCTCCTGAGGCAACTTCATGGACTAGTCAGGGAATTGACAACCTGAGGAAGTGACAAGTATAACTATGACACTAACACACTTCTTGGTCATAATGGAACTCTGTAACTTAATTTACTGTTAAGATTGCACATATGGAATATTAGTATGAAATGCCCTTATTTAGTGGAAATGATGCAGCTAGAAATCAGAGTGCTCATTCTAAGAATCAGTCATATTGTAGTGTTCAAAAGTCACTCTTTTGCGCCTTTGTGTTAGGTTGATGTCAACGGGAACAATGCAGCCCCTGTGTACAAGTTCTTGAAGTCCAGCAAAGGTGGCCTTTTTGGTGATGGCATCAAGTGGAATTTCGCCAAGTTCTTGGTCGACAAGGAGGGCCATGTGGTTGACCGTTATGCTCCAACAACTTCTCCTCTCAGCATTGAGGTAAAGTGATGATATATAATTTGGTCTTTATGTATTTCTTGTTAGCTGCTGTTGAAATGAGTACTAGTGATCGCTTGAGAGAAAAAAGATGCTAGTGTTGACTGGCAATGAAGCCTGCTGGGCAATGGATGGAAATTGTGTTTTAGAATAAGGGGTAATTTCGCCTCGCCCATCCCACTGGGTAGGATTTGGAAGAGGTCTTGATGGGTTTTGGGTTTTGGGTTTTAATTGAAGGAAAATCATTAGATAATACAAAATTTTGTCGCCCAAATTGCCAAAATGTTCTTCATACCTCGAAGGAAATGAACGTGAAGTATACCAAAAAGACTTGACCTGCATCTATTGCAGGATGGGTTTGGTTGGTAGGTAACGTATGGGTTGCGATGGTGGGTTGGGTAGGTATGAGACCTCCCCGTTGGCAACATGCATCCTTGCAGTATCTTGCAAATAGATGGTTGTAACTTGCAGGTGAAATTTTTGTTACCTTATCCCCGTTGTCTAGAGGGGACCATGATAAAAGTACAGGTTATATAAAAGGTTGGCCCATTTATAGGACTTGAGGTGTAGTGTGATGCGGGGAAGCTGAAGTAAAACTGGATTAAGGGTGATGTGATAGTTAACTTTATAATGTGGATGTTGATACTTTGGCCTATTGAAAGCTCATTTAAAGTTCATGGTGCTTTGTGTTTTGTCATCTTTGCAGAAGGATATTAAGAAGCTGCTGGGATGAATTGATGGCCGTATGATGATAAATAATTATGGAAACTATCAGCTATTAGTAGTATTCGATGCCTCTCTGTAGGTTGTCTTTTTAAGTACAGAAGTGATGATTTGCATTTTCAATGTATGGTTTATATAACTGTTCCAGTTATGTACTGAGTTTATGTTTATTTGATATATTTTCTTTTTATGAGTGGTAGACAAATTGTACCGTTGAGAAGCATGCTTGATTGGTGGATATTTTAGTTATTCCTTTAATAGAAGTGAAAATCTGTAATCTTACCATCATCATGGTCAGTACATAATATTTGCATTGTGCACAATACGTGTTTATGGGTCACAACAGGAATGCAGGATACATGTAGTCTTCAACTGGTGAAGCATTATTATTGTCATGTACAACTCAAGTTGAGCCTACAGAGTCCACAATGTAGCATGTGCACATGTTACATGTGAAGTGTGCGCCCGCACACATGCAGTACGAAGCTTTACTGTAAAATTATGTGCGGATGGACCACCTGCAGGGCCAGGTCACTATCACTGGTTCAGGATGCATAACTGAAGAAAGCAGGTCCAAAGAGGAATGCCCAGATTAACAAATCACTAATTTTTCATTTGAGGAGGAATAGGTATCCTCCAATTGGCTCCCTCTAAATTTATCATCTAAAATCTTAGACCGCTCAATAATTACAGTGATACCAAGTTTTCCCATTTTTCTATGCATTGTTCAATTCTTCCTCTCGGTACAAAAAGACTTTTAACTCAAATCGTTACCAATTAAGAAATAAAGATAGTGACAAGTGATCATCACCATGCTTCATTCATCAAATCCTTCAAATACTTGTACTCAGTAGAGTCCAATCACTTTCAGCTCTTCCTACTTGATGGACTTCCATTTACGCCTAATCCTTACAATAAATACCAATTTGGTGCGAGCTCCACAATTGGGCCATGTAGACAGAATGGGTCACAATCAGGCCTGGCTTCACATAATCAAAAATATTATGCGTTTTTGTGACTAGGCAAGCATGAACAGGTCTTAGTTGTACCACCATGTTTTATAAAGTTAGATTTAGAGTGCATATTCCAATATATATCGCCTCTCCTCCAACCCATCATCATGGGATCTTGACCCATAGAAAAAGGACTACATTGATCATATAGAGTAACTATATGGGCACAAAACAATAATGAGAAATCACGGTTACCAGCATAGGAAAGGATATAAATAAGAGAAGGGCCTGATGCGAATAGATCATCCACAAGATTCTAAGCTTTGAAAACATTACCTCCTGTGACATTTACAAGCTCATTGGGGAAGCGACCATCGATCATCAATCAATTCATTCACATGACAGGCATGCCCCATCGTTTCATTGCTGATTTGATAACGCAATGTTAATTTTCAAACTTCATAATCTCAAACTTTATTCGCTGCAGGAAACTTATCCAGGCAACAAATTGAATAGACCCACCCAGCATGCAATGCATCCACGATCAGACAAGCAACTCCTGAATAAAGAACTAGATTCCTCCATACACCAAATGGAAGGTAGCAATCTCATTTAGGGTAAAAATACATAATCCCTACTTTCAGAAAAAAAAATAAAAAATTACATAATCCCTATTGTTCAACTGAGGCTGAAATTCACAATAATAATAAGCTCCAAAGGATAGCCATGTTACCTGAGGCTGGATGGCGGCCTTCTACCCAAATATACAAAAATCACGAAGTTTAAAAGGGCTTGCTCTGGCTTCCTGCGTCACTGTAATTGCTAATTTCACATTAATGTGCATTTCCAATGTGTCAACCAACACTTGTAATATGGTCATCCATGAGTCAAATCAAGATCTGTATGGGTGTTCCTCATATCAGCAGACCTCGAACTGGGCCACCCACCCATAGTTGGACTCAGGCTTTGACCAGGAGGAACACTGGTTGGAGTGACAAATTTTCCATCTCCATTGGGGCGATCATACTCTACACAAGATTCAGGATTTGTACTAGATTTGCTCTTCATTTTCGTCCTGCTGTAAATAAAACTCCCTGCTATTACCTGCAGCAGGTGATCTAGCACAGTGAAATTTCCAGGCATGCCAATGGTTTGGATCTTGACTGTTGATTTGATGGGCCCCACCACGGTACATCATGCCTCACAGTTGAAAAGAAAAAAAAAATTAGATGGTTCAATCAATCATAACTTTTTACTCCTCAAATGTGGTATGACATAACCCCCACTAAACAACCATCTAATTTTAGGGGAGACAACTAACAAGGTCAACAATGTCTCTTCAAGAAGATCTCTGTAAGGCATGGCATAACCACAGTGGAGCACATCAGACCTATGGACTGGTCGATTGACCCACACTCTCAGGACCCAAAGACAGTATGCATAGTATGCATATCATCTTGAATTGAGTTGGAACTTAGAAGTAACCAAGTATATCCAAGATTCAAGTAATGATCTGCATCTTGACATGTACACTGAAACAGCATTGCTACAAATAAAGAAAACAATTATTTTAATTAAAACAAACTTCTGCCTGGTCCTATTTGCGCAATTGTGTAGTACTAATTAAAGATGAATAAAGAAAGAGGCCAAATAAAATACCTGAACAGGGCTTGATGCAATGAGCATTCCACCAACACCGCCACCAATCACCCGACCATCAGGGCTGGAGAGGGAGATACTTAGACCACCAGTTCGGCTGTTAGAGCCATTATCATCAGAGAGCAAGTATGAGCCTGACAAGGATAGAATTTCGAAACGGCCCTACACAAAGTTCAGCACACCATGCAAGATTTGAATGTCAATTTTACAAGAATGAATGGTATCAACTTGTGCCAAATCTGCTAGAAGGATAATTAGCCAAAGAGGGAAATTTAAAGCAACATGAAAGCTCGTACAATAAATGTAGAGTGTTAAATCACCAGCATTAAGCAACATAAGATAACTAGTCATTGCAAAACACAGTAAAAGGACAGGTGTTCTTGGTTGGCAACAGAGGCAGCTCTTCCACGACCCAAGAAAATCTAGGCTGACCCATTGCAATTGGCATGCTTTTACATTGATTAGCAACTGATGGCAAACCACCCACATATTTCATACGGTACTTGTACACCATCCAATGAGTAGTCAGTATAATTTTTGGGCAAATACACCTGATGTGTAACTACTTTTAAGTCCAACTAGATGGATGGTCTCAATTACTGAAACACAGGGCAGTCCGTACATGATACTTGGTTTGATCAAAATGCAGATCCACTAGGACATGCACTAATCATATGCTACCGTCAGTATGGTGCTAACAAGCTAACAGCAGTTAAAATCTATTTTAACATTCATGAGACCAGGAGAACCCTCTAGCACATCTATTCATGTACAGTGACCCTTCTTGATAGAGACCAACTTAAATTTCACTTAAGCTGACGTGATATACACATTAGCCTGGCGTGCTCCTCCTGTTTGAACTGGATTTTGAAAACAAACTTCTCAAAACTTCTCCTGAGGATAGATTGTCGACATATAAACCATCCAAAGGTTTGTCTCACTTTGATTAGATTAGAGTGAAATTTGGGTTGGTGCCTACACAATAAGGCATCTGGAATGAGACAGCTGATCAAATCAATATGGTCCCACACAAGTTAATCAGATTTTAGCAGCCATCAGAACCATACCTTCAGCAGTAAATATCATTAAATTTACCCTCTCTACATGTGTGAATATTCTGTTGTAGCTCTATGAGGCCCACTTGGGTCCACCTATTATCTTAAATTTACCCTCTCTACATGTGTAAATATTCTGTTGTAGCTCTATGAGGCCCACTTGGGTCCACCTATGATCAGTCCAGCCCCTTAGATACTCTTGCCATCCCATGATCTAGCATTAAGACCAATTTTGTACTCAATGAACTTTCACTAACCATTGGATTGAATCCTGAAACATCTACAGTTAAGATGTCATTAAACTTTAAGGCTTATAAACCTAGGGCTACGATCATATGGAGAGGCTGATCTTTTGGCGTCCCCTTGTCCATAAGGAGACCCTGCCATCCGCCCCCTTCCCATTGGTGACATGTATCTAAGTGGGCCCCACAAGCTGGACTGCATTTTCGCAATATGCAACCTGCTCATAAGAGATAACGATGACCCTTTGCATGATCATGCACATAAACTGAATATTATGATGATATATAATAGGCGCTTTTTTTATTTTTCATATGGGTACAAGTGAAATGAAAAGACAATGAAAAGCGAGGCTGAATTTTGAGCCTCGAAGGTGAGATGAATTTTTCAGACTCCGGAACTTGTGTTTAGGGGTCATTTGCCTTTTACCCATAAGATAGGAAATGGGTTTTACATATATAAATGTACATCTACAAATGTTACACACGTGAAACACATTACCGTGTTTGTCAAAGTCACCATTTTCACATGAGTAAATCCAACAGTTTTAGATGTGTTTGGATGTTGTGGACGTTTTTAAAACAATTTCTCAAAATCAATGAAAATTTAAGATATAAAATGCTTATCATTAATATAAAAATATTGAACGGATTGGATCATGAATTACAGCCCCACAAAAGTGCAGAAAATTAGATCATAGGTTGTTTTTTTTGGGCTTTTCACAAATTACACAAAATCTATGAAGAATTAAGATAATTAACTTAAAGGTCTAGGAGTTTATTAGTTCAATAAACAAGTTGAGAATTTTGGATTACAGATATGGGGCCCACATTAATAAAAAGAATATAAGGCGAATGATGGGATTTGATCCCTTGATTGCATAACCAAAATGCAATCACCATGTGGAGCATGTACTGCCTGCCCTTTTGCAGGTGGGAGATGTGAAAGAGTTCCATACCTATCTCGTAGTGAAAATTTGGCCTTATTTACACCCCATCTTCACACCTCATTTAGTGCAAGCAAATGTGATGATGCATAACCATTACGCATGTGAATCATTTACACATTTATATGAGTGATGTTTCTTTTTCAAATGACACATTCTAATTAACAAGTTTTTAATCTAAATTTCAGATATAAGAACAAATAACAGGTATCAAATATTTGAACCTCATAAGTAACAATGCCTCCAGAAGATGCAGGCTGACGAAGTGTGGCAGTAGAAACTGAACCATTAGCTGAGAGGATACAAACAGCCCTTGGACCCTGTTGTGAAAACGACATAATCTTTGATGCGACATCCTGTACAAGAACAAAGATGTATAAATTAGTAAATTTTATGATTCCACAACAAAGTGAAATTACCAACGAATTATGACAGTATTACTCATTAGCCCAACTAAAACACATTAGTGGTTTTCCAGCATCATTACATGTAATGTGTGCATTAATAAAGACTCCTTCTAACCACCCATCTGAAAGCCCTTGAATATACAACGAGAGCACTCTATCAAGTGAAACTCTCCCAGTCCCCCTTCACATCCCACCAACCCAAGATATTGGCATGCCTTCAGGGCAACAGAGCAGATCCAATCAATTCTTGCCACATGGTTTCCACACCAACACCATGCTTTATTAACTGTCCATCTTCCAAGATTGATCCATAGGTTTGGATCATCCAATTATCATTATTTTTTCACGGTCACCTATGACCTTTAGGCTGGACCATGTTAACAATTTAGATCATTTTTTGAACCATTTGTGCCAGAACACAACTCATAACTTGAAGCATATCTGGTGTGGGCATCGGTGTTATGAAAAAAATTAAGTATCCTTTTTACATAGATCAAAACTTGCTAATAGAAAGGATGAATGGCAAACCAAGCTAAATTGTACACTAAACCTAATGTTAGGCAACTCAAGGTACGGACGACTAGCTAAGCTTAAGGCTCACATAAGACACATGGCACACACACAAAACAACAGGATGTGCTATTATTAATCATCCACTTTATTTAATTTTTATTTATTCATTGTTTGCTACTCTACGAACTCAAACTCAGGCACTCTTAGCTCACATACCTCCGTCCCTTATCAGCTAAGCTACAGCTTGAGTATATGCGGACTTTATTTGTTTAATTCATGTAGCTAGTTAGTTTTTCAGTTTAAACTTAAAAGAATATATAGGTCCACTTTTTAAATATGCATTACGGGTTGAGATGATAACATCTTACACCTAGGCAATAATGAGAGGTTACGATGTGTTGCAGGTTTAGATGAAGTAGTTGAACATATTAAGTATACATGGAATGAGGAGACTTATGATGGCCATTACTAACACTGGGAAACAGTAGTGGACTTCATCATTAAGACCAGTTCCACTTTATTAGCATGATTCCACATCATTCTTCGCAGAATTTTATGCTGATCCTCAACTACTCACTTTTTGTTGAGTGTTGTGTATAAATGAAACAATCTATTGCTCTTCGCATTTCATGAACAAAATAACATTTCTATTTTAGAGCTGCATCAATTTGGTAACACAAAAAATTCTGATTGTCGGAAGTTTTGATTTCCCAAAAGATCCTGATTCTGTCAAGAAAATGGGTTCGGATGAACTCTCTGCTGCAGTAGAAAATCTTTTCCAAGCTCTCTCAGCTCTGTTTTTTTTTTTTTTTTCTCGACTAGTGACTTTCATCTTTCTCAGAATGTTGGGATGCTTATTTTAAAAAAATAAGAGCATTCTAGAGGTAACAAACCCACTGCGCTAAGGTAGAAAAACTATATAGCAGCAGGAATCTCGATACTGATAGTCTAGAGGACTATGGTTGCACAGATCATGCAACATGCAATTCCAATATAGGATTGGCAATGAACAGGTCCGAAATTTGGGTCGAAATTTTCTTGGGGGGGTTGTTCGTTTCAGATTATTGTCTGAACCGAATCTCGTAACTATGATTGGTATCCATTCTACCAGCATTTCTTCTACTGGAGCACTTCAGTTGCCTGGTCATAGAATACATGCATGGAATGAGTTTAAGTAGAGCTTGGCAGCTGAAACTTAATCTTTCAATAATAAGGAAAAGAAGATCATGCCACACGCGCCCTCACCCGCCCACCCCCACCCAGAGAGAGAGAGAGAGAGAGAGAAAGGCGTTCATGGGCCAGGCCGGACTGGACTTGGAAATATAGGCCCATATTTGGCCCAAGCTGATACTAACACGTACTGTAAATGCCTAGCTCGAGCTCAGTTCGCCCTCAAACATGTCAAGCCCGAGCCCGCCCATTTAGTCAATTGTACCAGCTCAAGACAGGCTCAACCAAACTCCAAGCACCAACTTTTTCAATCATCTTACTCAGGCCAGCCCAGGCTTTGGGCCTTCACTTTATCAGCCCAGCCCAACATTGAAATGGCCGAAGTTTTGGATCCATGACTGACCCCTGTACTGAAACCTAAGGCCCAAAAACAGACACCTTAACTCCAACCCAAAATTTACACTTTTCTGTACATTATTCACAGTGGGATTTCAAGACGAAATTTTTTTAATGATGTATAGCCAATAATAAACTTTAAGGATCAAAGCAGTCAGCCAAGGTTTATACAATAATCACAAAATATTGAAGCTTTTCACCGTATCAGCTCTTATCGGTCAAATTACAGCACAAACCCTCTCTACAGTCCTTTCTAAAGAGGTTTTTTCAGCCTTTTACCGCCAAGAACAGCAGCTTTCGGCCCTGTTTCAACTTCTCAAATTTGAAAAACCACAAAAAACTTAAGAAATCACCAGATCATAGATGATACACAAACTTCTTCTCAAAGAAGTATCTCAAGGTATGAAAAGTTTCAAATTACATCATTTTTTCTACTTTTAACTCATTTTTTCATAAATTATGTTGAAATCATATTTTTACATCGCATGATGAAAGATTTCGAACTATTTTATGCATTATTTGAGCTATTTTATGTTTTTTTTTCTTTTTGTTTTGGTTTTCTTGTTTTGTTTATTTTTGAATTCTTTGAGTTTTTACTTTGGGGACTTACTGGAAAAATCTCCTTAAACCCAGTGCTGACCAAAAAGGTCCTCAAAGTTTTTAATGCACCGGACTGGTTCCAAAGGCCCTTTTCAGGGTTTTTTTTCTTTTTTTTTTCTTTTCCCTGTACCAAGCAGTGATAACGCTGCTCACTTTGTATATACTGTTGCTCACTGCGTCACCTTCTTCTACACTTTCCATGTCCACTGCGTCACCTTCTTCTACACTTTCCATGTCCACTCTTCACCCATTCAACTAAGGACCTGCATTGTTTTCTCAAATCATCTCCAAACCTGCAAATCAAGCAACCAAACAAACTTGACCGACCCCACTTGCAACCTGGTCACCACTGCCAAATGCCACCTACAAACAACAACCGGCATTCATCATCTCCTAACCCCCTCTGGTTTCTGCAAATCTGAACCAATGCTCCAACTTCGACTTTGAAAGATTTGAAATACTTTAAAAGCCTTAACACTTATCGCGACTTTGAAAGATTTGTGAACAATCCAGTCAGATTTTCCCAAGTTCCTTACGAAATCAATGAGAAGCTGGTGAAATTTGTAAATTTACACTTTTTCTTCTCTTCCTATAAAATTCAATGAGGGTTTTTACTTCAATCTGAGAGATTCATCTTTGGAAAAGAATCTGAACAATTGGAAGCCCAGAGAACGAATTAGTCTCATTAAACTCCGGCGGTGGCCTCAAACGCAGGCAAAGAAGAAGAAGATGACACGAGCAGCGAGCTCAGCAAAAAAAAATAATAAAATAAATAAATAAGCAGTGGGAGGGCCTTTATAGTCTATATTTAAGTTTAAAGGCTTTTTTGGTCTTTAACCACTTTAAGGGGATTTTTCAGGTAAAATATTCACAAAAATCAATTTTTCGCATGATAGACAAACTGAATCACTTGAAAAATGGTTTCTAGCTTCTAGATCTATGTATTGTATGGATCAATCCCAAATGATTTGAGTTTTTATAGCTTGTTTGACTTTCAAAATGCAAAATAGTGATGCAATTTTGATGAAACTGTTCAATCATTGGCATTTTATTAGTTTCTAATTTAATATAGTTGACCAATATAGATCGATACTATTATTTATAATTATATAATAAAAAATTTAAAATACCATGAACTTTGTTTAAAAAAGTATATGATGTAGACAATAAACTTTAAGGACTTAAAATCAAGGATCAACCAGGGCTGATATAATAACTACAAAATACGCCTTCCACTAGATCGACCCTTATTAATCGATTGATAATACAGACCAGACCCTCTCTAAAGCCCTTTATGTATAGGTCCAACCATAGCACCATTGGAGACACTATTTGGGTAACTAGATCTTTTACTTTTAAAGAAGGGATGAGTGTAATGGAGGGTTAGGACATTTTCTGTTTGTAAATGAAGTTACAAACATATATAAGGCCATGTACAGGTGAGTTAAGGAGGCTATTGATATTATATTTTTCTTTTTCTTTTCTTTCTTCTTTCACCTTTGGTCAGTATTCACCGCTATTGGTATATTTTTCATCCTAAGACGAGGGAAGATGGGTGGGATATTGCATGACACATAGACCATTTAGACATGATTCAAAGCCATTGTTAGCTAGATTTTGAGCTATTTTCCAGCAATTTTTCTCTAGTTTTGCTGAATTTTCTGATGTAGTGCTGTGGCAGATTGTGAGTTCTCATGTTTGTATTTAACAATAGAGTCTAGGATCACATCAACACACTATGATCAGGGGTGCAAAAGGGTCAGTTAGAGATGATATATGATAGATCAGAACCGGTATTTAAATTCAGGTTCAGGGCCCTGAATGCAAGTCCAATTCAGATCCAAAATGGATCCAACAT
Organism: Camphora micrantha; assembly: GCA_003546025.1. Lineage (NCBI taxonomy): Eukaryota > Viridiplantae > Streptophyta > Magnoliopsida > Laurales > Lauraceae > Camphora > Camphora micrantha. The sequence goes on along the minus strand of QPKB01000009.1, from coordinate 6,661,291 downwards.
ATGAAAGCCATCAGTGAGTCCAACTATATATACTTTGTATAAATTATGTAAAAAACTTTAAATTATACTAACTAAAAATGACATTTGGCTATTGGATATATGAGGCAACCGTCACCCTCAAGTCAACTCAATTCCGCTTAGTCATATGGAGTCGGACCAAGTTGCACCTCAGAGCCCCAAAAAACCTAAAAATTATATAAAAAACTATTTTAAAAAAAAATGTCAAAAGATAGGAGATGTTGTCCTATAAATTTAAGCCACGTGTTCTTTTTATTTTATTTTATTTTATTTTTGCTTGTACATGGGAGGAAAGGTAAACTATCCTAGTACTAAACTAGCCTAGTCTAAGTTCTACGGATCCTCCCTAGGTGATCCACTTCAGTGCTCTGCCATAGGACCTCCATCTATGCTCCGCACTGATGCAATCCTAGGGTTAGGATGCAAGTGTCGGACACGATTAGGGTTCCGATGGAACAATCACACGATGAAGACACTCTCCAACGATAAGCCCACAAAGGGAAAATCCTATTAAACTCAAATCTCTGAGATCATTGATCTCTACAATGCTATATTTATAATAAAAGAAACTTAGGGGCTAAGAAATAAATCCCAATCAAACTAGGAAACCAAATAATAATCCAATCCAAATTAAAAACTAATCATAAATACAACTTATTAAATAAAATCAGAAACTAATAACAATTAATAAAGAATTCATAAACTTCCTTGGGTCCCACATGTGGACCATGTCTCTTGCTCCAACGGATATATAGTGCTGCTGCATCATTCCCCCCAGGTTGGAAAAGAGTTCGACCTCGAACTCAATTCTTCTTTTTGATGTTGCTTTTGTACACATTGTGTACTTGAAGTGGTTCCTTGGTGAAACGTGAACTTGATCCTTTGTTTCGTGGTGTCGCTTCATAGGCCGAAGTGTGACTTGCTTTTCACCATGCATGAAGTGTGTGTTGTCACGCATGCCAGTAGTGCCATTCTTGTCATACATCCATGGACGACCCAACAAGATAACACCACTTTCCATGGGTATCATATTACACCAAATTATATCTGTATAATCTTCACCAATAGAAAAGGTAATTGGACATGCATACCGTACTTGCACTTCATCACCTGTCATTAACCATCTAGCAAAATAGGGACGATGCTGCTTCTGAACTTTCAGCTGCAATCGATCCACGAGACCTTGAGATATAATGTTCTGACATCTTCCTCCATCAATGACTACCGTGCATTCTTGACCATTGATTGTTCCTTTTAAGCAAAAAATATTATCTCGTAGCCATTTCTTCTCAGTAGTTGATGTAGTCTCTTTGATGACCACGAGAGACTCAAGACCCTCCTCAAGCCCAATGTCCTCTACATCCTCTATTTCATTCTCTTTAGTATCATTTGGAGTATCTATCAGATCACTTTCATTCTCAATGAGGTGGATGCGTTTGGGACATTCCATTGCACGATGCCCTTGTTGTTTACAATTAAAGCATGTGATCCTATTTTGACCTTCGGGCTTGGTGCAAACTTTCTCCGATGAACCACTCTGCACAACCCATTTAGATGCATTAAATTTTCTGGCCTAATGATTTACAATCACCTCGGTCTTGATAGCATGCTAGACGATCTCATCAACATTATCAAAATGCTTGAATGTGAGGATATGTTATATGTCAAGGCTAAGCCCATGAAAGTATCTATCAACTAATACATCATCATCTTCATTCAAGCCACAACAAGCTTGCATGGTCATGAACTCCTCAGAATACTCAAAAACTGCCTTGGATCCTTGTTTCAAATCTTGAAAACTTAAACACAGATCTCTGGAATAATTGACAGGAATTTTTGACTCAGCAGATTTTTCATCTCGGTCCACGTGTCAACGGGGTCAATTAGTTAGTTTCTTCTCTTCTTTTGCAACTCGGCCTACCATATCGCAGCATAATTGCGTAATCGAGTTGCTACCATTATAACTTCATGACCATCCGTCATTGGCTTGTGTGCAAATATATTTTCAACACGCACGAGCCAATCCATGAACTCATCCGGTTTCAATTTTCCATCATATTCGGGAATCACGAATTTAATACCCAAATCTTGATCAACATTTATTGCATGCGGATCTCGTTGATTCCGAATATGTCCTCCATCTTCTCTGTGATTATCCTCACGCCGATTATTTTTCAAATTGGTTAATCGGGTTTCAATCCTTGCAAGAGCCTCTCGGATTTGAACCATCATTGCGGTTAGTTGATTAACATTTACTGATAATTCCACAATGGTTCCCCTCAAATCCTCATCGTTTGTGGAGGAAGAGTCCACTTCTACATGCTTCTTGGGAGGGATTTTTTATAATAAAATTTAAAATTTGTAAACTAAGCTGATGTGTAGATCTACCTTCCACGAGGACGTAGGTGAAGACGGATTTGAAATCTGACGGTGGCTGACGCTGATATCACGAAAAGAAATTCTGGTCGTTGATCTAGTAAAAAATTGTTGACTGAAATCTGTTGATGAGAATGGGCTTCTTGCATGAATGGGTTAGGTCAACCTGAATTGGAGAGAGGCCCACAAGACAGGGCTTCCACGTGTGGCCCTTTTCAATGAGGTTCTGCCTCGTTCATTGTGCGAGTAGAAAAATAAGGTGGTGAAAAAAGGGTTTTCGACCTTGCTCCTATGCTTATGTGTGACGAAAAGAGGAGAGCGAGGGCTGGGAAGAGAGATGGTGACGGCAGAACTAATGATTGTTGCTCCTTTCTGCTTCTCTGATGAAGGTTGATGCGTTGGCAATGGCACGGCAAGAGTCGCGACGAGGTGCAGTCGTTTGTCTATCCCTCTCTCTGCTTCTTTCTGATTCCTCTTCTTCTTCTTCTTTTTTGTTTTTTCTCTGGTTTGGGGCTTTGGGGGTTTCGGGGAGTGGGAGATGGGTTCCGAAGGGTGCAAATGCGATCTGGGTCGTGGTTTGGCATCTGGGTGTTAAGATGGTGGTGGTGGTTCAATTCTGGTGTGCTAGCAAGGAAGTTAGTAGGGCTTCAGTCAGTGATTCTGGTGGGGGTTTCGACAGTGGGTTGTGTTGCGGGAAGGGGAGTTTTGAGGGGGATTGGAAATGGGGAGGGCGCACTGGATGGATGGCTTCTAGCTGGGTTTGGTGCTATGACACTGCAAGGTCTTGGCTTTCTAGATTGGGTTGGGGCTATGGCAGTGGCTAATTTAGGAGATGGATGGGGGTTTGGAAAAAGGGTGGGATGGACGATGATAGATGGTAATCACGCCGATCGATCGAGGATCGTTCGCCTCTAATATCAATTGATGCAATTATAGGGTTCGGATGAAAGTGCCGGGGCACAATTAGGGGTCCGATGGAACAATCACAAGATGAAGACACTCTCCAACAATAAGCCCACAAATGGAAAATTCTATTTACTCAAATCTCTGAGATGATTGATCTCTACAATGCTATATTTATAATAAAAGAAACTTCAGGGCTAAGAAATCAATCCTAATCAAACTAGGAAATCAAATAATAATCCTATCCAAATTAGAAATTAATCATAAATACAATTTATTAAATAAAATCAGAAGCTAATAACAATTAATAAAGAATTCCTAAACTTCCTTGGGTCCCACATGTGGACCATGTCTCTTACTCCAACGGATGTATAGTGTTGTTGCAACGCACCACAGTATACTCCTATGCTGTGGGAGTGCCGGGGGCCAAATGTTTTAGTTACTTGGAATGAATTTTGACTATTAATAGATAGTCTAGAATGAATTTTGAGTACTAATAGATGGTCACGTTTAAATTCCATTCAATCGGTTAAACATTACTTTCGATCTTTGAGTACTTCGATCTTCTACAAAGTGTGGTTTTTTTTTGTTTTTTTTTTTCCCCCTTCCAAAATCAGTACAAAAGGATGCTAAAAGCCTTAAAACATTTTCTCACGACAAGAAAACTAGATAAATTTACCAATTTCTTCTTTCGTCTTATGGTTGTCTCCATGAAAATAGACCGAAAGATCAAAGGATCGAGTATTGGTATACCCATCTCAAGAAAAATGGAGAAATTTATTAGTCTTGGTCATTCCCCATAGCACTCGACCAAAGGAGACATAGGAGGTGACTTGACTCCGTAGGTGCACTATATGGGTTGGCTCACACGGGGCCAATTTTTAAAACCATGACTCACACCCCAAACTGCAGAAATAAATAAATAAATCACTCCTTAGGATTCACATGATAATAGAAAAAATGGTCTATGATACCCGGATACTTGTACAAGCCCAACATATCTATATCAGACTGATACGATACTTGTATTGGTACCTGATACTGCACCGATACTTCTAGGGTACAAGTTTAGCATATCCTACTTAGCAAGTCCATTATTTCATATGGTTCATTAAATTCTCTTACTTCTCAACATAGAAAATGTTAGAAAGGAACATAAACAATGATAATTTCATTAATTAAAATGCAATCTAAAGGAAAAATTGGGACATCCGTATCCCTATCTGTGTCCTAGATTTCCTAAAGTGCAGAGTTATATCCCCGATTCCCGTATCTGTGTCCATGCCCGCATTCTAGGCATCATGGAAAATGGTCAATGGGAAACCGGAAAGAAAAGTTTCTGGTTTGTATTTCCACTCATAATTAGGCAAAAGCACCCATTTGATTCTCCATTTACCTAATTAATTGCCAAGAAAATAATATAGACTGCAACCATATAACAGGGACATCATCACCACAATCCAACATAATTTATGAACTGTCATGTTTATTACAAGGACTTAACTGTTGAAGCTCTCTAACAAATAATGTATGGCTTCATCCAAATTACAGGTCAAAACCAAAGTGATTCAGAAGTAAGCCTATCAAGTTGATGGTGTATAAAATCATCTCCACAATCCAACATATTCTATGAACTGTCATGTTTTTTGACACGAACTTAACTGTTGAAGCTCTCTAGCAAAGACTGTATATGGCTTTATCCAAATCACAGACCAAAACCAAAGCAATTCAGAAGTTAGTGTACCAAGTTTATAACGTATAGCCTCATGCATTGCACCAGGTATCATGTCAAGTAGAGGAACAGAGAATTGTGTGCTGTGTGCATTTTTGGTGTGATTGCATTTGGGAAACTAAAACTATGTTGTCCGTAAGAACAGATGATACTGGCTGACTACACGGAATGACAACCATAGGGCCAAACAAGAAAACAAATCCCAGTTCTACACAGCTAGTAAAACTAGAAACTGCTATAATATATGAGAAGTTAAAGAATTATTAAAAGTAAACATGATTGATCATGTGAATTGTGAATATTAATTGAAGTCTTGCATATCCATTGGCCTGTCACAAATAGAACTTAGATTGTTGTCGAGGATATGCATTTACACCTTAGGGTTCTAGTAAGAGATTAATAAAAGGTAAAGCATACCTCTCCTACAGGAATTGTTATTACATGTGGAGTAAAACCCATTCCAGCTGACCCAGAAACCCATTGACCTAGCAAGAAAAACAGAAAATATAACCATTAATATAAATTATTGTCTCCCAACACAACTTCAGGGTACACAGAAACTAAAACGCAAAAGGCCAACAGAAGGCCACTTAAGGCATCCCAGCACTGGTTACCAAATAAAAGGTGCATGCAAGACTGTCTTATTCTTTTTCTTTTTTTTCTTTTTTATTTTTTTTTGTGGGGTGCACTTTTTTCAATCAATAACACAATGAAAAGCATTGCTAAGGCAGTCTCAATTGGAACTGCAACTTTTTTTTAATCAATAACACAGTGAAAAGCATTGCTAATCTGCTCTCGAATTAACTTAGCTGGAGGAATGTAGAAAAAACTCAAGGTGTGGGCAACATTGTGGGGCCCACATGTGACAACTGCTCATCAAGATTTAAATTGAAAGTTCTGACCAAGGAAAAAGGTTTGGGTAAAAATCCATCCTTGATGAATGATGATATGCATTGATTAATGGCGCCCAAGTGCCCAACAATTCAACAATGTAAGACTAAGGATGACTCAATCTGATGGTGAAATGGCTCTGATTTAAGAACAAAGCCAGGCCTGCACGCACATACATACATTGGTGGTTGACCACAGTTGGGCCCAACATAATCCTTGTGCGTGCCTACCCGCACTCTCTCGCAAAATTTGGACAAAAACAACTAAACTGAAAAGTAGGCTGCCTTATATATTAATAGTAGGAACCAATGACAGTGTTAAATACATAATTTGTTTAACATGGTAGATGAAAAAAAGGCCAATTTAGCTCACAACATGGACCTGGATAATCACTCAGTTTATTGCATGTCCCATTGGAAGAAATCAAGAAACAGGAAATGTGTGTGTGTGTGTGAAAAAACATTCTGCGATAATGATTTAATAAAGAAGCAGCAAAAGGACCTGACATGTTTTTTATTTTACCCAGACAACTCTTAAGACATAGAGAAGTTTTTAAATGACAAAATCTATTGTTCTCTCATATTAAAGGCTTATGTCCAAACAGTCATAAACAATACATACATCCAGACAGGATTAAAAAAAAGGAAGCCACCATAAGCTTACCGCCAAAGTTTGTTTTAAAAACATGATCAATATGCCAATTCAGTAAATGTGGACCCACGGTTTGACAATCCATATCATCCATCCGGTGCCACACAATGGATAACAACCTAAAAATTCTCCCACAGTGGAGAATCCCAACTCTCAACCAGTGGTTTAGAAACTGGGCATTGATTAGAAACTCCTAAAAGGCATCCATAAAATATTAGAAACTACTAAAAGGCATCCATAAAATATAAGGCATCCAGCTTGATCAATCAATTAAACCCTAAAAGCCATAAACATAAAAAGTTCTTCTGTGAAAGCTCACCAAGAGCAGCTAACTGCTGCTTAGTCCCAGACCCAGGAGGTCGTCCTCTGCCCCGCTTCTGAACCGGAGACGCCAATGATGATGCCGGAGCAGACGATGCTGGAGGGGCCGAATTCGCAGTGGGTGGCATGGTTGAAATGGTCCCATCTGGTCCGTATTTCCTCGGCCGCCCCCTCTTCCTCTTCATAGGTTCGCCCGACGTGGGCATTCCAGCTGAAACAGTGACATTTGCCGCCCCTGATGAAGGGGACTCTACAGGGAATGTGGATCCAGCAGAGCTAGCTCCATAGTTGGATTGTACTGGTAATCCTGGATTCGACATTGGGCGAAAACCAGGCGGTGAATGTATTAAACCGGATCCACCCATTCCTCTCTGCATGTAATATGACGCCATGGATCCCCTCCCTTCCATGCATCTACTTGGATAAAATCAAATCGCCGGTGTCACCAATACAGACACTTTCTTCTTTCTCCAATTACAACCAAGGAAAGTCCTTCAATTTAAGGGCTTCTTCGCTCCACCCACCGTAGACGATTTCATAAGCTAAATAGAAAGAACCCAAATGAAATTCTTAAACTCTCTTGAATTCCAACACACCCAAGAATTTTTTTTGGCGAAGTGCCGAACTGAATGGCCTTAAAAAAATATCTCTTTGGAAGAACAAAAAACAACCAAAGTTCTTGAATTTAAATATCCATTTTCAGAGCTCGAAACCCACAACTTTTTCTCTCATCAATGGAATAAAAATCAAAGACAAATCAAACCGTCTCTTGCATGCGATCCAATGGGTAACGTTTCAAATAAAGAATCCTGCAAAGTGGTGGGCAATCGAGAAAATGGGAAAACCAAGAACCCCAGATTCCAAAAGGCTTTCTTGTGCAAAGGAGAGACACAGGAACAGCAACAGACACCACAGAAACGTAAAAACGGCTTAAAAAACCAAACCCAAGAAGGAAAAAACAGATTTTTTTTGCAAACAAACCCTAAATCCGAGTTCTCAAAGAGAGAGAAGTCGCTGCAGAGAAAATGCTGCACTTAAACCTCGAACTCTTCGTACGGGATAAACCCCATTCTAGATTTCTCGAAGCAGACTTCTCTCTCCAAGGATATACGAGTCGAGAAAGAGCAACCAAGTTAAAGCTTGATCAGTTCCGCTTCGACGAGATTAAAAATGAGAGAGATAAAAGCATCAGAAGCAGCAGACAAGTAGCGAAAGAGAAAAAGGTCTTCTTTTTACCAAAAAAGGAAAGAAAAGATTGAGACTTTTGTTTCCACAACTTCAACCAAAACCCTAGATTGCAAAAGCCTTTTTGAAGAAGGAAGAGCTACAACAACAAAAATGCTGGACTTCGAGCTCGAATGTCCCAACCCACGAAATCTCGAAGCTTTTCTTCAATCTCAGAGGAAGAACGCGAGCCGAGAAAGAGCAAGCAGAAGCCTCTCTCTCTCTCTCTTGCCTTGAACAAAGTGCGGAACAGTTCAACTGCAGAAAAAGGACCTTGGGTTTGAAAGCTCGTTCAGTGATTGATTAAAGGTCGGACGCTTTTGGGGAGAAAAGCCCTAGAAATGGAAATGAGAGTGAGGACAGAGAAAGAGAGAGAAGGAGAGAGAGAGAGAGCTGCTGGCGTTCTTATGACCATGCATAGGGTTCTTGGGGCAGAGAGCTCTGTATGTGTGTCATCAGAGAGGAAGAGGGAGGGAGGAAGAGAGAGAGAGAGAGAGAGAGAGAGAGAGAGAGGGAGGGAGGGAGAAGTGTGGTCTGATTTGGTTTGGCAGTGGTGTGCAGCAGAGGGAAGAGAAGAGAGAGAAAGAGAGAGGGGGGGGATTGAGATAAGTGGGGTCCACCTAGGAAATATCATGAGGTCATCAATGGGGTCCACTTCTTGGCCCAGCTCATGGAACCTTTTTCTGTCTTGGGGCTTGGACTTTGGAGTCCTGTCCATGTATCAAAACCTGTGGAGAATATTGTGGGGCCCCATTTATCTTATCCATGGATTTTTTATTTTTATTTTTTTAATCCTATATATTCAATGAAGAGTTTTCTGGATTATAGCTATCTAAGATGTAATAAGGTAGGCATGCACCACTCACTACTTGGAAAGTTGGGTAGGAATGGGTCCGTTAATTGGGATAGCTGTGAATTGGGTGACCCAAGTGACAATAGGGTTACCCAAGTGACAAGGAGATGCAGCAGCTTTCACCTGGCTATTGAGGATTTTAACTTTGGATATGCTATCTCTTTCTCTTATTGTCTGTGTAGTGTCAGTAAGGTTGTAAGTGGGTCGGTTTCGATTCGAGTCCATGGTGGATCCAGAATCGGAACCGTTAAAGAGAAGATGGAATCGAAACCATATTTGGGATGGTTCTCGATCCCGGTCAGAGTCTAGGTAGAGAATAATATTTAAAAAATATAATTTTTATTAGAGATTTTCAAAAATTAAAGTAATATGTCAGGTCTTGGATCCACGGATCCGAACCAATGTGGAATTGGAGACGAACCTAAATAAGTACCCAGATCCAATTTTTAACAGGTCGGAACCTCCGGGTAATCGGAAAATTAAGAACTCATTTACATCATTAGTAGTGTGTAGGCTTTCTTTCCATGTGTAGGCTACTTTCCCATAAGCTGCTTTCCTGCGTGTGGGGGCTCTCTCTAGAGTCCCAACACCTTTGGCTGGAGCACAAAAATAAAATGGTGGAACTTGGTTGAAAAAGGCAAAATGAAAGGAGAAAGTAGACATCATGTAACATGGAGTTGTTTCAAATTAAGTTTGCATGGTGCACATTAATTTATTCTCTTTTAGCCATGTTGGAAAAACCTTTTTTTTAATTTTGACAAATATTCACAAAAAGAATGCACATGCAAAGAGACACACTACTCAAGTTCTTTGCCATCAGCGCTACAACTAATGATTGATCCCTAATTATTTTCGTGGAGGGGAGGTAATTGGCCGCTTAGATTCTAGTAGATTGGTGGGGATCTAACTACTTCGTTGTGAAAAATGAAAAGGGCTAAAAGAAGAAAAAATAAGTGAAACATTTTTCAACAAAAAACCTCTTTTTATCCTGATGTGAACTTTTCTTTTCAAAGAAAAACATCAAAAGCAGTATAAGTTTTCATAAATCCATGAAAAGGTATTTTCAATAGAAAAAAGTTATATTAATAAGTAAGGGCACGTTTGGTAACAAAATCTGTGGGGAAATGATTTTCTTTTTCTACTATTGTATGCTATATCTAAGTTTGACAGTTGCAAATCATCACTGATTTTTTGCTTTTAAAATCTACGATTGATATGATTTCGGGATCCGATCTCCCCTCCATCAGATATGCAAATCTTGCGTGCAAAAGGGGTGGGTATAAATGCCAAAATCCCACTCCCACTTCTTACCGTCTCGACCTCTTCCGTAAAATCACATATTGCTATGGTAGATTGGATGTTTGGGGAGATAAAGGCATCAAAGTAAAAATGATAAGATAAGATGAAGATTCTCAAGATTTATTAAATTTTAAAATCAGTATTCCGGTTTGAAATGATTTTAAGCTACGTATATGATAAACAACATATTTTATAGCACTTAAAAATTTACAAGTTGAAAACAATCCAGAAAGGTGAAGACCTATAAAAATAGACACCCTAAAAAAGACTTACTGCCGTTGTTATTAAAATAACTTTAAAAAAGATTGACCATAGGTTGAAATGAATAGGTGAGTTGCTTATCATCTACAGATTTTGGCGTTCAACACCAAACATGGATTGATGAAATCATCGGGGTCTCCACACTTACAACCAAACGTAGAATGCAATGAATCATCAGCTACACAAATCATTGGCAAGAATTTTACTTCTCCTTGGAAGAGAAAAATCCTAAATCATGCAGATTCCTCTCCGATTACCAAACGTGCTCTAAAAGTATTTAGATTTCCATTTACTCATATACCATGGAATCAAGGAGTGACTCTATTAATTTTTTTCAGGGTACTATTAGCATACAATCTGGGGTGGCACTTTTATGTTTGCAAAATAAAAAATGAAAAATTAAAGGTGGGTCCTACTTTTAGATTTAAGTGAGATCTTTCATTCTATTTTTTTTTTTTTTTTTAATTTGATGCGACACTTTTATGCATGCAAAAAGAAAACATTAGGTGGGCCTACTCATGTGCTTTAGTGAGATATATATTGCACTTCATTACAAATGAAACGGTGTTCTATTTTACCTTTGTCATTTAATAAAAACATAACAAATATTGATAATGAAATTGAGACAAGTGGCAAGGGGAGCATGATGGGGACAAATTTACAATTATGAATAGACAATTTGAGCATTGATCTCTTGTGAGACGGGTCATGAATGGAAGGATTATCAGTAACCCTAAGGTGTAATTCAGTTTAAATCCAAGAGGTAGTTCAATTGGTTTAGGACCACAGTTTGCATTGGGATGTTGTAAGTTCGAAACTGTACTACCACACTAGGGGAGAGTTTACTCGGCTTCGCTATGGGCCCGGAAGGATTAGTCCAGTCCAAAAGGTTGAAATCCCTCCCATGGATAAAAAAAAAAAAAAGGCAAAAAGAAAAAGAAGGACTATCAGTGATGATATGACCGTCCAATTTTTTTTCATTCATCTACAAATGGTTAGACTAATGAAGTTGGGGACCAGCTCCTTCCAAAGTACAAAAAGGATGTTAACTTCAAATTGCACAGTGGCAGCAGGATGGAGGAAAGTGCTGGACCATCCAACAAGTGCAATATGCAAAACCCTTTTTTAAAAAAGGGAAACAGGATGGAATGCTGTGGGTCCATTGCAACCAGTAAGCTTGGCAAGTGGTCTCATTAAAAAAAGGTTACAAAATGGTTTAAATTTAGTTTGATTTGATGATCAAGCGATCATAATCATTGAATCAACAACATTACAAATTGAATGGCTAGACCAAGTTATCCTCTCCATTTAATAGGGAAGCCACTGGCAAAATAATATACAACATCTAAAAAGGCTGATTTTTTAGTATATAAAGCTAAAGTTTAACAAACCTATGCCATATATAAATTGGTAACCAAAGCAGGTGTTTGAACTATAATTGTAGTTCGGTCGGTTGAATTTGATCGTTGCTCTTAAATAAATAAATAATTTAGTGCATATTTTGCATCTAAATAGAGGTTTGGAAAATAATAGTGTTTGACACGATTCTACCATCTACTTGCTTTGGAGAAGTAAAGAAAAACTTCTTAAAATGCAAAGACTCAATTATGGGATTCCAAAACTAAAAACTATGGGTATTAAAAAAAAAAAAAAAAGTAGAGGAAGAAGTCTTCTTCACTTTTTCTGATTTTTCTTTCTGTTTTTCATGGCTTAAAATTTTGGATGGCTTCATCAGAATAAGAGTAGAGATACTTGGTAAAAATACTTATAGGGTGAAATAAAGTAAAGTGAATATTGAAGAGAGAATAAAATATTATGGGGGACTAATCATAATATGATGAAATTTTATGTTTAGTAGCTTAATAAGAAATCATTTTGACTTTAGGGTAAAAAGTAGATGAATTTTTGTATTTTAGTCGCATGAGAATGTTGCTTTTTAAAAAAAAATGAAGGGAAAAATTTTAAAATTTTATACTTTGACCCCCTAGTCTTTTCTTGTCTGGTAAAAGGAGGCTTTATTTCACCCCACCTTACTAGAGAAGTAGCCAAATAAAAAAAGAAAATTCAAGATGTGGTGAGGATGGAGGTACTCTTTAATTTACAGAAAAGCATGTTGAAAGTATTTCTCTATATAAATTTTCACGTGTGAATATTCAATTAGGACCGTCGAATTAGTGATCCAAGGGCAATGAATTCAAATTAGATTGGGCGACCATTGCCTAGGCTCATTGAACACCGATCAAGTCAATTGAAGAGATGAAAGCAAGCACGAATTTGTAGTTTCAACATAAAATATACGTGAAAACTAGGGGTAGCCCAGTTGGTTGGATACCCAAAGGGTTTTATCTATCGGTTCCCTCTTTGCATGAGCATGCGATCTTTCTCCATCCTTGGGGTTCCTTTCCTTAGGGTTAGATGTCGAAGAAACAATTAATTTTGTAAGTGTATATTTAAACTATAGAGTTTTTAGTCTTCAATGTTGAAGATGAGTAGATGTAGTTGCACAGCCCAAATGTACGATAAAGACTCCAGATCCCGAGTGAAGCAAGTGGAAAGGAATAATGGAACTTCGCTATTAAAGATCCGATCTGCTCAAAATAAATATCCTTCTCATGTGTCAAATACCCTCGACTTTTACCTTAATAGAAGTTGTCCCACCATATAATATTTAATATATGTATTAGGCAGCTTATTTTGAATAGGTGGGCCCACTGTGAAGTTAAACTCCTTCCACACAGAGCAAAGTGTGAGAGGGAGACAGGGATCCCGACACAATAAAAAACCTTTTCCATCCCTTACCCCATCCCTATGGCTGTGTCTGGATGATAAGGTGTGCAGCTAACTTATGTGAGCTGTGAGCATCACTAAACGTGATTATTAGTTATTATCAGCCTCTATATACGTACAAGAACAAGATTTTACCAAACAAGATACGTAGCTTTATCATACTCTAAGTCTAGATGTCTGCCTATTTTTATACAAAGCTCGAATTCCAAGGAAAAAAAAAAGGTTTGGCAAGATGAAAACCTTACATCTTTTACAAAAAACTGAAAACTGAAAACCTTGACGAAAAGTTTCAATCTTGACAGTTCGTAAAGCTACCCCGGATTTCTATATTTGTTTGGTAAATTCACTTTACTAGTGAAGTGAGGTAAATAGTCATTTCAAAAGACAATTAAAGAAAACGGCTTAAATAAAAAAAAATTACTATGTTTTGATCAAACAGTTACGGTTTATACCTAAAAAAGATAAAAAGTTACTTTTCCATATCACTAATTGACAAAAAAAAAAAAAAAAAAAAAAATTCATCAACTTTTTATTTGACCATTCTTCTTTATTTGTCTCTTAATTTTACCGTTCATTTCACCTCACTTTACTTGTGAAGTTACCAAAAATTCCACTAGGATAAATTGCCATTTACTTTTAAATGGAAAAGAATACATTGGAGAAGTAAAAAAAGCTTTGACGATTTTCATATATATACCAATCAGTTTTTTTGAAGTGCACACACCCACACACTCACACAAATCCCACGCCATTAACGTTAGAGTTTTCGTGGAATGGAGGTGCCTCATTAATTTAGCTACCAGTAAATTAGTTATATACCAATCTTATGAATCTCAACAAAAAAGAAGAAAAAGAGCTAATCAAGGAACCTAATATAATTCTGAATCTTATCAAATCATATTTTCAACCTTAATAAATTTTCTTATCCAAAAAAGAAAAAAAATCTCTAACCTTTTACTTCCAGATCAAAAGAGGAGCAATTAAAGGACATTACTAATTGATTGCTCACATTTTGACGGATCTTAATAGAAGATAAATTTGTGCAGGCTTTAGAAGAGTCAGAACCTCTAAACCGACTCACAACATCACCAAGTTGAGTAACTCAGGCAGGGTTGAAAACTTGAAGACAGGATTGGACTAAAAGAGTTGCAGAGTCAAGTAAATCATATGAGTCGACTCAGTACTTGTTCTAACCCTTCCCATTCATCCTACTTTAATGACCCACTTAGTTTAGTTGACTTGCCATTACTCAATGACTAGGACCCAATTTTGAACACATGGCTATGTTTATTGGTGGTGAACCATAATGGGTCTTACCAGACTTGACAATATGAATTGAGCCAAAGCTTTGCCAAACAAATTGTACATATTTATGTGTCATGCAGAGGAATATGCAATAAAGAGAAAAATGATGTTTGGTGTGACACTTTCTCGAGAAAAAGGAAAAATAAAATAAAATAATTCTCCTTGATAGAGAGGATTTTATTTTCTTATGTGAGGGTTAGAAATGCAGGAGTCCTCTTTCTTGCAGAAATGAGAATATATGGAGAGACAGACCCTCTCAATGTACAAACACGCCCTAGGTATACCACACTCATTTGACATCCAACTTAATTAATTTAATGAGCCATACCCATGCACCTTTTCGAATATCGGCCCAAATGTAGAGTTTTTTCTTTCCAACCTCATACGAGATATTGGTTTGACCTATTCATTCCAATGGAGTTTCACTCTCCACTCCAATGATGAAATTCCCTATTTATGAGTTCCTAGTTATTCAAGAACACTTTGCTAAACTTGTTTGACCCATATGTTTATACTTGAGTGAAGTAAAAGAGGAGTGAAATTTACCCCAACAATAGAAAATTTTAATTCATAATGTATTTGGATGACCTTAAGAAGGCAAGATGAGTGAGCATATCTGCTAAAATGAATTCCTCTTTATATCGGCTTCCCTCTTCGCAGAGTTACTCTCACAATTTATAATAAAATGTGATTTACTCCATTCTTTCTAGATAAAACCTTTTATTTTATTTTTTTGCTTTACACCATTCATCCAAACACATGCAAGATAATTTATCTTTTAATTTATTTTAACCCCCTCCTCATTAACTTCATTTATAATGTGACACTTACTCCTCTTTTACTTTTCCCCTCAAGTAAATACACAGGCCCCAAAGATTAAGAGTAAAGAGTACCGTAAATCTACAAATGATCATTAAATTTCCATCCTATTTCGACTAGGAATTTGTAACATCTCTTCCTTTTTTATTTTTCTTTGTTTTAACTTTTTCTCAAGATGGGAACGGACAAGTTTTCAACTCTTTAGCATGTCTAACTTGAGGATTATTAACCCCAAGGACTTGGCCTAGTGGTTAGGACCACGGTTTCTACCTCTTCTAGAGCTAAAGTTCTTGGTATCGACCTCCGGTTCCCCCCTCTTCAGGAACCGAAAGTTGAGTCCACTTGTGCTACCACCTTGGGGCCACAGGGGTTTTACCCCGCTTTCCTCTGACTTGGAGGGATTAGTTCAGCCAAAAGATTGGGAATACTTTGTTAGCCAATAAAAAAAAAAAAAGCTTGAGGATCATGGCCTCATTTTTTGCTCACATGGTCTACAAGATGGGCCCTGTGCACACTACACTAGTGCTAACAAACATCTCTATTAGGTGGGTCCTAAACACATACTTGATAGTTAGATTTAACAAAGTAATCTCAAAAATCACAATGCACTTAAAAAAGGTACTTTCCATATAATATTGCAATATATTCAAATGTTAACAAAATAAAAAAATCACAATAAATACAAGAAAAATCACAAGGTCATCGGAATAAAATGAAAAAAACAGAAAGAAATATAATGTAGCAAATTTTTTTTCTATTGAAGTCTACATGACATATAGTGCAGAAAATTCCATCTCTATCGTTCGTGCAAAACATATCACCCTAATTAAAATCGAGCATCGAATTTCCTACAAAATCAACCCACATATATTTATAACAATTCAGAAAAATAATATATTTGCTCTCTATCTAATAATATATTTGTTCTCTATCTTTGTATATGTGATATCTTTCGTATAAAGGTGACCCATCACTGTAATGGCTATTAATTTAATAAAACCATGTCTCTTTCTGGGAGAGAAGCTTCAAACCTAAAATTATTCCCCTAAAGATCTGCTTAATATTGGTGCAACTGTTATGTCGGATAAAGAAAGGATGCAGAGATAGCAAGAGATGAAATGTGGTTGGCACTTGGCAGAATAACTCACAATCCCCCACTCAGTTGTTACAATGAATCATGATGATGATGGGATTAGGTGGGAAATGAGATGTTTACCTGTAATTAATTACAACTTTTCTCCCAATCGACTCTTGATTTCTTACCAGCACAGAACCCTCCACTGTCTCCACCCCAAAAGGTGATTGATTCCTGCATGTGGGGCCCATGGTTTGATGATCCGGGCCATTGATGTGATGGGCTTCATACCACCATTGCTATTGGCTAGCTGTGGACGATGACAAAAGCTTTAACCTGATGCCTTCTCAAAATTTGTTGTTCTACTTGCACATGTACTGGCTGGTACCTGTAATTTGTTCTAGCTTTGATGCCCAACTTTGCCAATCATGGTATTAGGGTGGACTTGGAAATCCTAATGTAAATTAGGGTATGTATAAAATTGGCACAATCATGGTCATGTCCATTTGTCTAAAAGACCCAAACTTTAAAGAGAATATCGAGATGTCTATGTGGATAAGACTTCAGCTCTCACCATACCGTCCAAGGATCAATCATTGGCGAGTAGATTTAAGTAGTCCCTTAGCCACTAACCTAAACCAACTCAGGGGAAGAAGGCTAAATTTAACATACATGCATACGGTTACACTTATAATACATTTGAACTTCATAGTTCTTAAATAGATGGACACAATCTTCAAATCATGTTGATATTGGCTCATGTTCGATCTATATACACAACTTTTAATATAACCTCACCCAAGTCTCAAAATTGGCATGCATTGAGGTGGGCTCGTTGAAGGGTTTGTTAATGATTAAGAGCCATTCCATAGTGCTTGGTGGCAAATTTTGGAATTATGAAGTTGAGAAGATGATAAACCAAGTTTTTTTTTTCTTTGCTTTTGCCAATTCTATGTGCCTTAAAATGAAGGGTTTTCTGTTATTAATAATATTATGCATTTCATCTTAATTCTTAAGTGCTTTTAGGCTTATTCCTTGGAACAAAACTAAAGCAATAAAAGAAACAAGGAGAAGAACATGCATATTAAAGACTATAATAAGGTAGTTAATAGAGACATGATTAACATCTTGAGTAAGAAAGAACGGAGAAATATATTCACAAAGCAGATCCCATACATATAACAATAAGGTTGATCTGGCGACAACAATTAAAAACCTTAGGTCCTCCACCTTACATTCGATCTTTTGAAGAAAATTCTGAAATGATTATTGGACATTATGATCTTCTAAGCTAGAGGATGCTTGGGACTCTCATCATTCAAAATTATTAGGACTACCACGTTACGGTTTGACAACATAAGATTGCTAAGTTGGCTGAAAACCCTGGATGTTGGTTTGGCAATCCTGTATGTATTTTGCCTATTAAGGATTGATATCTAGGTATGCCACTTTTTCAACATATGTGGGCTCTTCTTTTCCCTTATATGGACTTCCTTCCCAATTGTGTAGGCTATCTTGAGTCCCAGTCCCTTTGGCTAGGGTACCAAAAAAAAAAATACATCACATTTTTCTTAATATATTTAAATCTTATAAAGAACACATTACGATAATGATTTGGATCACTAAAGACTGTACTAAAGCAGGGCCTCACTCGCTTAGATGGTAATTTGCCAACTCATTAGTGTCTATGCAAACATTTTGTAAGAGAAATGGACTTAGAAGGACAAGAATGACATTCTTACAGTCTTTGGTGAAATTACTTATGGTATAAACCTTCATTAAGAATACCTAATATTGAGGTTTTATTTTGAGAGCTTGCATACACACGAACACACAAATATTAATAGTTTTTTATTTGGTACCGCACAATTATTAAAGGTAGGATGATGGTAAAGTGACAAATGGAGACTTACAGTTAGGTTGGAAAATGAAGATCAGAGATTGAGATTTATAACTAGTAGTGAAGTGACACATGGAGACTTTCCATTAGGTTGGACAATGAAGATTGAGATTGAGTTGTACTACTAGTGAAGTGACAACCGAAGACTACTCACAAGGTGAAAAAATGGGGAAAACAGGGACTGATGAATTTCTTATTAGCAATTATTTTCCATATATGGGGTTTAGTGAAGAAATATTCAAGTGAGACCATTCTAAAACCTTTCTTAGAGGTCATTATTATGTGAAGAAAGTGACAAGTGGAAATTTCCAACTGGATGGATAATAGATAAGGAGAAATCTAGAGGTGAGAGATCTCCATTTCAATGTGTTTGGATTCTTGGAGACATGTTGTGTTTCTGTCCACGGTGGTTATTTGGCATTTTACTGTCTTCATTCATGAGGAGGCTTACACTTAAGGGGGGTTATTAGGACATTTTGATAGACATTGTTCTATTGTTTACTAAGAACTCGAGTTTTTGATGTTTCTGATTATTAATATGGTATCAAATACAGGGTCATATGTTCAAATTCTAGGAGACTATTGCTCATATTAACTTTAGTGGGTTTGTTGTATTTCAAACTATATTATAACCATTCTTAAAAATAATAATAACAATGATGATAATGGTTGGCTAAATGCCACACCTATATAATAGAAAACTGGCACTCCAAACTTAGGAGTCTCAGCGCCTTTCTCTTACTTCTTCTTTTTCTTCAAAAAAAAAAAAAAAAGTAAAAAATGTTTAAGAATAAAGTAAAAGAAAAATATCGTTTAAGAAAAAAATACTTATTCTCTAAAAGCATACCTAAGTAAGAGAAAAGTTGATTACTCTAGGAAAATACTTCATTCGGCTAATAAAAAAAAAAAAAAGGCCCCCGAGAAAGGGTATTTGCACCACCTTTTTCTTTCTTTTCCCATAATAAAACCTATATACCTCAAGAGGTAGCTCAATTGGCTTAGGACCACAGTTTGCACCCGGAGGTTGTAGGTTCGAAACTGCACTACCACACTAGGGCTATAAGAGAGTTTACCCGGCTTCCCTCTGAGTTCGGAAGGATTAGTCCAACCCAAAGGATTGGAAACCCTCCAATTGCATATAAATATATATATATATATATATGTATATAAAATATAATAAAACTTATAATGATGGAGAAGGAATGTCTCTGTGAATAGGACTCCCTGCTTCCACTATAGCTCCCGCCTTCCGGGGATCAATTACTTGGTAGGTAGCTTTAGGTAATTCTCATTGGTCACCAAGCTACGCAGGTAAAACAAGTAAAAGAAAAACAATGACCAATGTTGTTTATAGATTTAAGGGAACAAGTAACATGGAGTGAGCCCCACTTCCAGAAAGGGAACTTGTAGTTCAGCAGCCTATCAAAAATAAAATCCATTAACCAGATCAAGGTCAAAAAAGAATAGATGGGATTAAAGACAATTGAACTCCAATGGTTTTATTTTCGATATCTGGCTATTCACAAACACCCATTTCATCCTGCAGAGCCCACTTAGTACAATGCATCTATCAATGGAATCAAGATTCATGCTAGAAAAACTTAGACAAAAAGCAGTTCAAATGAGAACTGCTTCATCTTATAAATGCTAAACAAAAGGTATTCATTTGTCCCCCTTCAGCTTGATCCAAATGAAACGCCTTCCATGAGGGAAACGTGACGTGAGGGAATTCTCACTAGGTAGAGATAAGAATAGAAAAACAAAAAGGAAGACATGAGTTGTCTTTCATTGGACCTTAGATAGGATGCATAAATGCTCTTTTTTGAAGGTGGTATTTTGTAGAATTTCTTATAGGTATTTTCACTAACTCTTTGGAAAATGCATATCAAGAAGAAATACTATTTTCCGCCTTTTAAAAGCATATCCAAACAACCAACGAGCGATAGCTCAATTGGCCAAAGACTCCGTGTCTCAAAAAGCGGAGAGGTCTTGTGTTTGACACTCATATTTGTTGGCCACTTCTAGCGGCGGGCCTAAGCTTTGTTGACCTGGGGCTGCTGTCCCAGGTCTGATCCACAACGTCTTAAAGCTTACCTGGACCATATGCGCCCATGCTTGATTCATGTAAAGTTATTGCCCCATCCTTGACTCGAAAAATCCTACTTTTAGTAAATAAAAAAAAAAACCTTAGAGCCCTCCGGTCAATCATTCTCCTTCTTCCACTTCAAGCTCAAGCAGCTCGGCTTTTACACAATAACAGAGCATAAAGGTCCACCCTCCTTCTGTCTCGATCTCGTTTATCTTCTATGATTCTCTCTTCTCTTTTTTTGTATATATATAGGGCCAGCTCTCCTAAGCTAAAACAGTGCTAGTCCCACAAATGAAATTGTTTTTTGCATAATGATTGTCTCCAAATCAAGATAAATCCAATCAGAACTGGATTTTCCAGTTACATCACGTAAAAACAGATATAATCAACTTTAATTTATAGGACCAGCACTATTCGAGCTTATGATAAACTGAACTGCAGCTTAGGAGAGCCCTGCGTTCTCTCTCTCTCTCTCTATATATATATAGATATAGGAGCAAGGCTCTCCTAAGCTCAAGCTTAGGATAAAATCCCGTAAGCTCATGCTTGTGGGGTCCACCTTTGATCTATCCAAATGAACCAAACACATGACCCCTCTAAATTGCACATGTCTACCAACTTTCGATTAAATCCGAATTTACTGTGCCGTTGGATCGAATATGTATCGATCCGAATGGACTATTGATCATTAAACTTTTGGGCCCATATGGAGATGATGGAAATCACGGTTAGGGTTGATTTTTTGCATAGAGAAAGATCCTAGGGAGTCCTTGAAATCCTCCCAACCCCCATCCCCATGTGTGCCACACCACACACTTGAGCTTACCTTATCCTAAGCTTAAGCTTAGGAGAGCTGGCCCCTATGTGTGTGTGTGTGTGTATATATATATATATATATATATATATATATATATATGGGAGGTGATCTTATGAGAGACACTCTCACCAAGTTTATAAGAGATGGGTGGGGGTCCTCACTTCCATATCTACTCTCACCAACTTGGTGAGAGTGTCTCTCACTAGAACATCTCCATATATATATATATATATATATATATATATATAAAAGGGACAACAATGAGGTTTTTGCTCAAATAAGTTGCTATCTCATACAAACTTACACCACATTTATTGAAACCATTCATATGCAACTTGTTTTAATAGTTTGGTTGAATTTTGGTTATATAGCTCATTCTTGTTATTAGGGTATTTGGTTTGTACAATGTTATTGGTCTTTTTTTCTCTTTTAGTTTTTCCTAATATGATGTTTGTGTTAATGGGGTTAAATTTATGATTGATAAAAGATTTTGTGTTTTGCCTTTATTGCTTTATGTAATTTATGTTTTGCTAGTTCTTTCCTCAATGACAATGACTCAATACTCCAATCTTCCCCCAAAACATACTACTTTAGATTTTGTTTGATTTATTGCTTGGTCTTGAGTTTTAGCTACTTTCTTTTTTATTTCTTGATAGAATTTTTTGAAATGATTTTTTTCTTTAATAAAAAAAATGATGTTTCTGATTAAGCTAGTCTCATTTGGTTTCATATGATAGAGGAACTCTTAAAAGCTTAAGGAAACAATCAAAGATGTGTTATTTTTGTATGATAATTATTTTACTTCTTTGGAGTTCTCTATAGTTTCTTTATTATTGTTGTAATGTGGTTACTAATTTAATTTCCATCTCATTGATTTGAATAAAGACTAATTTCTTGAGGAAATCACTATTGTAGTTAAAAACCTTTTGCAACCATTGAGTGTTAGTATCATGATATGAGTTCTTTATACTTAATTTGCCAAAAAAAGAAATAGAAAATCATATCTTTAAATATGCAATAAGAGGAGATTATTGGTAGTGAGCGTTGATTTTAACCTTTTCAACCGACTATCGTCCGCCCCATCCAAATGAAAATCTTGGGTCCGTCACTGGCCACCTCCCATAGTTTTACCTGTTACATGTGGATAGAAGGGTTTGCATGTGCCCTTAGGGATCA
Organism: Camphora micrantha; assembly: GCA_003546025.1. Lineage (NCBI taxonomy): Eukaryota > Viridiplantae > Streptophyta > Magnoliopsida > Laurales > Lauraceae > Camphora > Camphora micrantha. The sequence continues at coordinate 6,638,794 of QPKB01000009.1, read as the reverse complement.
GTTTTCGACTGTCCGAGATCGAGTGTTCATCAAGCTCTTGGGCTAGGGTGGGCAGGAGGTACGTTGGGTTATCAAAAAAAAAAAAAAAAAGCATATTCAAGCAAGAAATAAAGTTGTTTTCCACCCGGCGAAAACCGATCATCCTCTCCCATTAGTTTATTTATTATTACTTTCAAAAATTTGTGTTTGCTCTTCTTATAAGATAAATGATTGTGTTGAACTCCTGGATGCAAAATACAAATAGTTAAAGAGCATAAAAAAGAGTAATGAAAAATAAAAACAAGATGAAAGTAGCTCTTTGGAGCACAACAAAATTTCCATTGCCTATCATGCATCTAGGTAACTGCCACAAGTCGAACACCATTTGTAACACTTAGTTGGCAGGGATTGTCTATTGCTGCAAAAGAGTTGGGCAAAGAGCATATTCTTTGGGGTTGTACATGTGGGATTCATCTTCATTGATCCACCATATTAAAACCTCAATTTTCTTGGGTGTTCGAGAAACTACATTCATTTAAAATTCTTAATCTGATTGACAACATCAAAGTAAAAAAGGGAAAGAAGAGAACAATAGTGTATTTTTATTGAGAATACACATACCAATCTTTGCACTTGTCTGCTTAAATGTCCAGTATAAAATTTACTCCCAAGAGGTTAAAAACTATCAAAATCTGTGCTACGTCGAAACCAGTATCTTATTGAGTACATGTAGTGAAAATGGACATATAATCTTTAAAAAATACAAATACTAGGATTCTCATCTTTTCCTGATTGTTAGATGATGTTTTTGGACTTCGACCCATTTTTAAAAGCACAACAATGAGGAACTGAAACCAATACATATCACTGATACCGCCGACAAGTACTTTTGGTGGACAGGGTAGGGATCCAAAACCAGTACTTGAAGCCATGCCACTAGCACAGTTCTTTTCTTCAGGACTGAACCAGTTCTTTACAATTATTTTGTGATGAATCGACCAACATTTGCATTGACCTTACCTTACTGTCCCTTATTTGTATTTCAATTGGCTTCTCACACCCTGGGTTTATTAAGGTATATCTTGGTATAACTCCAAAAAATAACTCAGTTGGCTTACGACTACGGTTTGTACTCGGAGGTTGTAGATTCAAAACTACACTACCACACTGAGCTATAGGGGAGTTTACTCAACTTCCTTTTGAGCCCAGAGGGATTAGTCCAATCCAAAGAATTAAAAACCCTCCGATAGCCAAAAAAAAAATAATTATATTTTGGTACAAGTATCCAAATACTTCGCATTGCGGCATTGGTGGACATCCAACGGCCAGGCCAACATTCCACATTGAGACAATCCAATAATTTTAGAGTTGTTTTTAACGTTTAGAGCCAGATATTGCAAAATTTGGTAGAATCAAGCATTGGGATTTCCAACTACCGGCCAAATCTGGCCATTGATTCCTTTCATATGCAGTGCCATGGAAGAGGATTCATATCTGCTCCTATTGGAAATTGTCTTCCTCCAGTTGTAGAGAACTAGTTTTACTGTTTTCTTCTTCCTTTCGGAAAAGCAAATAGCAAGCACAAAAAATTAGAGGGTTTTATGTGCTAGACTCTTGCATTGCAAAAGCATGTCCTTAAAAAAACAGGATACCAGTGTAACATGGGGACCCCCTTTTACAAAAGCATATCAGTAAGTAGAGGAGATGCAGGAAAACCCACTTCAAAAACCACTCAACACCAGTAAATCGGTGAAGCAATACAAGGGGTATTAAGCTACAAATATAAATAAAACATGCCGAAAATTAAGCTAATCTCTCAGAAGTTGGCATATGAAGACATTGATTCCACTCACATATGGCAATTTTTCAGGAAGTACAGTATGATGAAAGGGATCAATCGTTCAATGTGAGTGAAACTCTTCAGTTCTCTGTAACTTGTCAAACTACAACCAAAATATCACTTGCCCACTTTCCAGAACAAGAAGTTATTTGTCAACCTCCATTGCCTGTGCAGCTTTGGCCTTGGCTAATGGAGTCAATTTGGTTTTCAATTTTCTCTTCCCAACTTGAAAGCCACCACTTCCCTTCTTTTTCTTCTTGTCACTGCCATCAATCTAAACCGCAAAAACAAAGAGAGACCCAGTTAAAAATGAACAATAATATTTCAAAATACATACAAACAAATAAAATAGATTTCCCAATTACAACTGGATATTAGAAACATACGGTTGTCAGGTAAATATATGATTACAAATGGAAGAAAAAGCAGGGCAGTCATGGGGCTCGTCCACAGAGATCAGAGCTCAAAATCGTTCTCCCAGCATGATCCACCTTGGACAGTATACCGCACCATAGGACACAAGCATCAACAGAGTAAACGGCCAATGGAAAAGTTCTATGGTGTGCAGTTGATGTATGTGTCTATGGGCTCACAAGATAAATGGGTTGACCACCAATTAAGGTTTGAAAAATTGGACTTAGGGACGACTCAGTCACTTTTGAGTTGAGTTGACACAGTTCGAGTCACATGCGACCTAATCCCACCTAAGTCCCAAAGCCTTAATAAATAAAGAAAATATGATAAAAGTCTGACAAAATAAAAAAAACGTTATCATATAAATATAGAGTTTTATGATTCACGATGTTATCATATAAATATAGTAATGCTAAGATTCATCAGGTTTTAGTGAGTGTAAATGAACTCAAGTACTAAAATTTGTGGTTAACTGTCTTCTTCCACTCTGTCGGATGAGCGGTGCTTCCGATTCCAATGCCTAGATCTTCCACAAAGTGATGTTAGTCTTAAATTCAGCCCTAAAGATATCAAAAGGCCTACCAAAGCTTCTTTCAACAGGAACAGAGAAAATGATGTCAAAAGGCTTTTTTTTCTGTAGGAATTGGTTTTTAAACAGACTCAGAGGTGTGACTTGACTTGGCAGACACTGAATCTGAGTCTACTAAGACTGGGCCAATTTTCTAAACCATGCCACCAATCAAGGTCCTCCATACAGATGGGCCCAAAAAAGTACAATTTTACATTACCCTTTATTTGCTAAAAAAAATTGGAAATTTAGAATTATATTGAAAAAGATTTGAAATGCAATGTCACCATTAAAGAACGAAGAGGGGGGATATGCACGGCAATGTTTTTCCCAAATAGTATGTGAACCAGATATGCCAGAAATTCTGAATTTTGGGGACAGGCTGAAGCTAAGGTTAAGAGCTGAATTATGGAACAAATATCAGAGTAATAGCATGAAGTGTTAGGAATTTTGGATAGAAATAGAGGACTGTAAAGAGGTCTGACAAGGGAATCATTGGACAGTTGTTTGGACAGTTTGTTTAGGGATTAAGAGACTGTGGGACAGTAGCAAAGGACTGACTGTTCAATGGCTGTCTGAGTAAAAATTAGGGGGCAGATAGGCTGGATTATCAGGGATGGGGCTACGCTGTGGGTCAAGGTTGACAGCAGTTTAGGTTTTGCATAGAGGCTAGGATCGGGCTATATTTAGAACTGGAATTGGGCTGTGATGCTGCTGTGTGGGGTTGATAACAGGTCTGTACAGGGCCACTTAAGCTGTTAAACAGATACTAGAGTCCAAGGAGTGCTTTAAGGCTGTGGCAGCAACTAGATTGTATTAGAGATTGCTGTCTCAGGAATAAGTAGGGCTAGGTTTTGGCTGTACTTACTAATGTCACCTGAGGTTTGACTTGCTGGAATAGACTATTAACAGCTGAGTATAAGGGAAGAAATTGACTGTATTGTAGGGTTCCAAAATTCTTAATTAGGGCACTGGTATCAGGATTAAAAGTAGGTTTGAATGAGGTTACATTACAGGATTATATTGGTGCGCGAATTTACAAGAAATTGGTCAAGTTGTGTGGATTTCCTAAAGATCAAATCTGGGCTGATTTGGCTCAGGGATGATGGATGTTATTTTGCAGAGATTTCAGAAAGGACAAGAGACTTCTGTAAATTATGAAGGGAGGACAAAAACATGAGAAGAAATAGATGCTGATATTATAACTTGACCGCAGGATGAAACCACGACAAAAGAAAGACAAGGCAAACCTTAATCACTTGGGCAAGATGAGAGTCATTTACTTATGTATTCACATTGCTATAGAGCTCAGAGTTACAAAGAGAGGTGGAATTGTGGTAATGAAGTTACACCTTTGTTGTAGAAACGGGAAAATCTTAAGCACATATCCATTACACCATTGTTGTAGAAATAGAGAAAGCCTTAAGCACATAACAAGTTTATCTGAATATGAGGCGGCGGCAAAGGAGGAGAAGACAAAGGAGAACAACTTGAGCTATTGTCTAGGTGTATCTTGCAGAATGCAAAATTCTTCTTGGATTGTATTTAAAGCATGTGTGCCTCTTGAAACATACATGGGCCCACCTACTTGCAAGCTGTGCCCAGGAAACAAGGTATCTTAGTTTTAGGGCATCAAAGTTGGACAAGTTTTAGCCATTAGATCAAGCAGCTGTTCCAGTGCTTTTGCAATCATCAATATGAGGGTGAGTGGAACCCAGATAAGTGCCAAATTGGGATGAGGGCCTGTGTTTCACATTGTTTTTGTTGTAGGTTCGGTAGTACGAGGGATTAAGATTGGCAAGAGGCAAGATGGTTACCATGAGCCTAACCGGTATTTTCTTCAGGAGGTCATTCTGGGAACCATATATTAAAAATGACAGCATAGATCTTATTGCTAAAAAACCCAAGAAAGATTACAAGGAAACAACTCAAACATCCTATAACAAGCCCCGCGTCATATAAAAAAAAAAAAAGAAGCACAAAACACAAAACCCAAAAGCAAAAAAAGGGCCTCTTCAATTAAATCAACCAACTGCCATAGACAATCACTGTCAAGATACCCACAGAATGGTATTTTGCAATAAACTGAAATTCAAAACAGTGGAAAAAAACAAGATTAACTGAGTTAATCTGAACATGTCATGTGCACTTCTCCAATCCAACAATGGTTCCCACTCTCACTAGAGCAACATTGGGGAACACCACAATCAACAGGGGGGAAGTTTGATCCAATGGTTCTGCCTTCATAACACATGGGTACCACATCAGAGGATATTTCTTGGTTAGTGTGTACAAAATTATGGTGCAAAGGGATACTCTTTAACATTTCCTCAAAATACACACACATAGAAAGTTAGACACTATGTATAGATGAAAGACTTAACAAAGAACCACAGACAATATATGTGTAGGTAATAGATAAAAAGAATTACAGCATTTGGGTTCCCAATTTCTTGTTCTTCTCAATCCAAATTCCAAAAACAAAAACACCCCAGATTCTTAAACACCCAATTCAACTCATTTCTTAATTCCAATCATTCCACAACCAACAGTACAGCACCCATAAATCACAAAATGGAAAAACCTAAAATCCCAAATACCAATTAATTGTTTTCTCTCCAAAGCTAGCTCAAAGGAGAGATCTTAGCAAAACACAACACGCAAAAAACATCAGTAATAACAGAAAAAACTAAAGAGAAATTAAAGGGAAGCCCAAAAATAGAAAGGAAGGAAGAAAGGAAGAGACATACTTTCATCTTGGACTTCTTGGCATGAAGCTTCTGTGCCTTCTTCTCCTTTTCCTCTTTCTCTTCTGGGTTCACAGAGAGAAAAAAAAATCAAATACAAAACAGGATGAATGAATTCTCTTTCACATACTGATTGGAGAAAGGACGGAAAAGATGTAAAGAGAGAGATATGATATGGGAGTTTTACTTTGAAGCTCGTATTCGTGCTGCCTTTTTCTCTTGGCCAGATTGTTCTTCTTCGACATCTCTCTCTCTCTCAAACTCAAACTCAAACTCAAACTCAAACAGAAGTCTTTGCCTCTTCTTTCTTCTCAAACCCTAGCCCAAAGCCCTCCCTCTGCTTATGAAAGCATTTTTTTTTTAATCTTCAAATAAGGCCTTAAGTTTTTGGCTTACTTCAAAAACGGACACAAGGCATTTTTTCAGTGATTTTTTTAGCTCAATTTTTAAAATAGTTAAATTATTCTTCATTGAAACAAAACTCGCCAATGCTTCTTCCTTTTTCTGCTCATTTTCTTCGTCGACATACACATGGTGATCAATGACGACTAGTTCTCTAGCGTCAAATAGTGGCTATTAGAAGCATGTCATAGCTTTAAATGAATAATAATTTAGATATTTTAAAATCTTTGATGGAAGAATTTGCTGAGAAATATCTTTATGTGGTTAGATGTTCTTAATTAAAAAGTCACTGGAAAACTTAGGCCCCAATTTAAAAGTTTTGAAACTTGTGTTCTTTTTTAAAATAAGGCAAAGAATTTAGGCCTGTTTTTGAAATTTTTACCTTTATTTTACTTCAATTGACAATATATGAGGTTGTTTATTTAGCCACAAGTAAAGTAAAGACAACGGTAAAGTAATCTCAATGGACCAACCTCACGTTTCTTATGGTAAACTTTCTCACAACTCACTTTTTTTAGTCTCTTATAAAAACTAGGGTAAAATAAGATGAAGTAAATCAAGTGCATAAAATAATTACTTTACTACTAGTAAAAAAAAAACTTTACTTTATCACTATCTCTCTCACTTACTTCATCACATACTTTATCTCACTTATATTATAATGTGACATCTCCATCATGTAGTGGACGTCCTCAAATTTTACTCTCATAAGAGCTTAGCCCATCTTAAGATGACTAATGCAATTATAAAATATGATCAATCTTAATGGCGGAGCTGGCTGTGGCCACAAGGGATACCTGACTTTCTCTCTTGAGCTCGTAGGAATTATTTTGGCCCAAAGGGCCGGAAACCCTAAGTTATAAAAAATAAAATAAAAAAAAAATAATGCAAAGCGAGCTCCTATTTTAGTAAAATTTCAAGACATTCGTTCATAATAAATGCATTCATCATTTACGGCATGTTTGACACTTAACTAATTAAAGTGAAGTGAAGTGAATGTAGACAATAAATGACAAGGGATCATATCGAAATTACACAATTTCAAAATTCCCTCCGAATTTTTCAAAAAAAGTCATAGTCAAAAGGATTCCATACCAAACAACTTAAAAACAAAACACCATTATAACACCTTGTATTTTATTCATACTTTAATTCACCATGCATTCAAATAGGCCCTTAAGCGGTTGGTTGAACTTTTCAATAAGTGGCTCAGCCATGGATCTCCACTTCCTTTTGAAAAGATTCTTTTTGGTGACTCAAGACTCAAGAGGATTGGAGCTCGGTCAAGCCATACTTCCACTCCTCATTCGGGGCCCACTTCCGATTGAGAAATCTTAGTACCTTTCAAGTTTGAGGGAAACATGGACCATCGCTTGTGCATGGTGAGGCACGTGTGGTGCGGTCCACTCCTGTCCAGAGGAGCTGATTGGAAGGAATGGGCTGTACCAAGTCAAGGTGGGGCCCACCTGCCCACTAATTGTAAGACATTTGATCATGTCTTTAGTATGAAAATCACACTGCATTTTTTATATATCACGGAAATACCATTGGATTACAATTCACCATCATGGCTTTATTGTCAAGTAGAGAAAAAGGCCAATGTAGAAGACAGTGATATAATAGAACACACAAGCATCGTCACAAAGTGGTACAGAGAGAGCTCAATTAATTTAATTAATTTAGGACCACGATTTGCTTATATAAAATTAAGAGTTTAAAATTGTACTTACCACTCCATGGTTATAGGAGATTTACCTAGCTCTCCTTGGACTTGTAGGGATTAGTCCGGCTCAAAGTGCTCGGACACCCTCTTTTAACAAAAAAAGAAAAGTGCCATGCATGCCATTGCCCCCACCCCCAAGTTATTTTATCTACCATTGGTCTATTCCATGTCATAACCAATTCCATACATGCCACATTGCCACTAATACATATAGTAGACTCAGTTTGTGAATACTGGTCATGTATTACACTCTGTTTTTACAAGAAAAGGATTTTATCGGAAAAAACATATTAGTTGGCCATCATACCGAAAAGGTAATTTTAAATGCCATTGCACCAAATTAGACACTTTGCCTCCGAAAACGTAATTTTTTTTAACATTCTCTATTATGGTCCCTGTCGACCTTTTTTTTTTAATGTAAAGGGTCCCTAGTGACCTGGCATTCGACTCGTTCATACATTTTAGGGTTTAGAAAACCGATTTTCCCTCTTATTTGTTTCCTTCTTCTTCTTTAGCATCGATTGCGACTCCACATTAGGTGTCATGCGTATTCACAGTGGTTCCCTGTGGTCCTCCATCGAGCCATGGTGACATTGAAATAAAAATTATGAAAATGATTTTTGAAAAGTAAAAAATAAAGTTTTAGGGCAAAGTACATACACCACCTTTCCATTGGTTTGTCCCAAATAATAGTATATGCACTTTAATGTTCTCCACAACATATTGTCATGTTGTTTTAATGGTCTTCAAGAGGTGGGAATATCCTGGAGGGGAAATAAGTCGAGCATGGTTGTTTTTTTTTTTTTCAAGAATAGGGAATGATGGATGAGTTTCGTGCATTTATAAGCGTACACCGCAGGGTCGATAGAGACCCTTAACATTACAAATAAAGATCGATTGAGACCCTACAAATAAAGTAAATGAGAGTTCTGTGAATGTTAGGATGAACCGCAATGTCTCAATCTACCATTAACATTGTAAATGAAGGTAGATAGGGACCCTATTAGAGACTGTTAAAAAAAATACGTTTTTGTAGAAAATGACTGATTTGGTGCAAGGGCACTTAAAATTACCTTTTCGATATGGTGGTCACCTAATATATTTTTTCTGATTAAATTCCCTTATAATAAAGCTCTGTTTTTGGATTCTTAATACTAGGATAAAAGCTTTGCATGCTGCCACTTGTACTAGCTGAGATGCCGCATGGCCTTTGGCTTTTGAAAAATGCTTTTATATTGGAATTTGTAAATTCTATAGTAAAGCATGCTACAATAAAATAAGGAGGCCATGGTGCTGAGTTGGAATCTTCTAATGTCTCACACGTGTGAGGTTTTTATTTAATTAATTTATTTATTTGAATTGTTGGTTTTAATCTTTGTAATCATGATTAATTTGGAAGTTCCCCAAATGTGAATTTGGATAATATAATATACGTTTACAGTTGTTTGTAAGCATGGGCGGCTCCACATTCATCACAGTGGGGTCAATTGACCCACTGTGATCTGAAAAAGTATTTAAAAAAAAAAATTATTTTATGAATTGAACTTATGGGAAACTTTTGACCCCACTCAATTTAAGAGTTTTGCCCCACATTAGCTTACTTTATACTTTTTCGTTGCTGATGTGGTAGTGAACAAAAGTCACTGCCTAAGTTAATGGGCCAACTATCTACCAAAAATTAAATAAAATTAATGAGCCCACATTACTGATATGTGCTCTAACAACGAGTTTTTAAAACTTAAATGAATTGGTGACATTGCTAGAAAATTAGTGGAGACAAAAAATGATATCGTACACCAAATGGTTTATTTGCTTTTAAAATTGGCGTTAATTTTACCTGCAGTGACTGCGACGGTAAAAAGAGTTTTTTTAGCAATGAAGTATGTAAATAACATGTTGCGTAACCGAATAGGAGATCAATGGATGAATGACTGTTTGGTTACATATATTGAAAAATATGTGGTTGCTAGTGTTGATAATGAATCAACTATGCAATGATTTCAACACATGAAAACCTGTTGAGGACAGCTATAAGAGTTTATGTATTTGGATTTTGCTTTTGGATTAAGAACTATTAGTAACAATGTATTATTATTATTTTTTTAATTCAATATTATCTTTGTCGGATTATCGAAAATAGATTATTTGAAAATTTTATGCTATACTTGTCGAACTATCGAATGTAGATGACAAATGTTGATAAAGGGGAAAATAAATTTATTCGATTTGCAAAATATTACTCTTTTGTTGACTCCACTGACTAGAATTCCTGGAGCCGCCCCTGTTTGTAAGACCCAAACTTGCAATTGACTTGTAAAAAACAGTTATTTTATATGGCATTACAACTATGCAAGAATTGAAAATCATATTAGACAAACAAAAGTGAGAATGTCTTTAGGGACTTGTATCTAGAGCTGGCAAAAGCCAACTCGACCAGCCAATTTAACTTTATCCTACTCGCATAATATATATATATATATATATATATGGGTCGGTTGCGGGTCAAGCTTTCATAATCCATATTTAAAGAAATTGGGTTAGGATTAGATTGTTTAACCTGCATAACCCATTTATTTTTTTTTTCTTGCAACTAAAGCTTATTATACTCAATTCTTAATTTTATGAAGTGTATCTTATTATTTTGATATGATATATTTTTATTTTTATGAAAACCTGATTTTATTTCCATTAATTCTTTTATTCTGTTTCTATAGTCACTATTTAAAAAAAATGTATACAATACCTATTGTATAAATGATTCATTCTCTTTCTTTTTTCTCAAGTAAACCCTTTGTCAACTTACTTAAGAATATGTTGGGAGGATTATGGATATGAAGAAAATATAATGGGTATAATATAAATAAAATAAAATAATCAAGTAATAGTTGAGTTCATACTAATTTTCACACTATTATCTCTTTAAGCCGACACAAGTTAGAAAGAATGGTGAGTTATGGCATCATGACCCAGGCTTAGGCCTAAATTTTCAACACAACATTAGCTGAAGCCTAAGTCTAATTTAGGATTATATACGAAATAAATTAACATTGTACTTATATAACCTAAATAGAGCTTGTCCATATTGCCTATTATGATAAATTTTAAATTACACCAATAAGACTTAGAAAGTTAAGGATTAATTGTTCTTTTTGGTGTTATCTCATTTTATAAATTAACTTATTGATTTGCGTCTAATTTAAACTTTCGGTGTAATTAATGCTTTAAACAATTGTTAATAAATTTAGGTTTGGGTGCAAGTTAAGTGGGTCAACCCAACCCAAAGTAACTTGCAAGGGTTGCACGGGTCGGGTCGGGTTAACCCGCAGTGGACGGTTAGGAATTCCTGACCCGTTTAATAAATGGGTCGGATAAAGGTTAGGAGCATCTAATCTGTTTAGACCAACACGACCCATTTGCCACCTCTACTTGTATCTTATACAGCCTAGCTACAAAATTTTGCTTTGCAGAAATCCATGGCAAGTTTCTCTTTCCCTCATAGGAAAATTTTCCCTTGAAGAAAATAAAACACTCAAGATTTACCACATTGATTGTTAATTTTGTTACTAAAGTGTTTTACCAAATATTTATTTTAGAGATAAGTAACCAATTTTTGCTGTCACTGTAAAAGCACGAAGCCGTCCTATGACATGCTGTCTCATGAGAAAGAGGAAAAAAAGGCCCCCTAAATAGAGGATAAACCTTATGCATAGACCTTGTAAAGTATTATAAAGAGGATTTTATCGGAAAAATCTCCTCAGACTTGTTATAAGCCAAAAATGCTCTTAATGTCTTATAAAGACTATAGTAGTTTGTTTGTTTTTTTTCTTTTCTTTCCTTTTATTTTTTTCTCTGAGTGGGGATATTCCTACTCCTTTTATATTAAAAAGTTCGAAACCTCTTTTTCCCTTTTTCATTATTCTCCCATCTCCGTCTCTCTTCCACAACGTTGAAACTCAAATTCTGCAGAGTGATGAGGTTATTTAATGTTACTTCACTCATCATGTATGAAGGAAAGACCGCAACATCTCTGGTAAAAGATGCCTGGAGGCTTTGAGGCTTTGATTCTCATCTCTGATAAAAACCTATTTTTTTGTCTTTTAGGTAGTGCATTTAACAGTGTTCGGCTAATTGATAGGATCCATATAATAATGGCTTCTGCATTCTGGCAAGATGAAATGGGTCTAAATAAAAATAAATGCACGTTTGTAACGCATTTGGCTTTGGGTTGGATATGATGCAGGAAGCTTCTTTTGCTTCCTCTTCTTTTTCTTCTTCTTCTTGTTCCTGCTACCATGTGATTGTGTCTTCAATTAGCATTTCTTTCCATGCAAATTAGCATGAAATTTGGCATAATTTCTCCTCCATTTTTCCTTAAACCACCCCCCACACCCCCACCCACTCCATCCGACCCTAACAAACACATCTTCTCCACCTACGGCAATGCTACCACCATCTTCGTCCAAATAGGCGCTTATCGTGGTGGCTAATTCGCCTTGGCGGCGGCGGCCTCGCCCTAATTAGTGCTCTGAATGAGGATATCTCTGTTTGTATTAGTGCTGTGAGCGGGGTATCCCTGTCATACCCTGCCCACTAGAGTATTATGGGTGAGCGGAGATATCCCTGCCCACTAGAGTATTGTGGGTGCAATCTCTCAGAATTATCAGTTGAACCGGGGATATTCCCACCCAAATTAGTGCTACGAACATGGTTAGTCAAAGTAGTACTAGCAATGCCCATTGAGGGGTTGTAGAGAGATCGGACGGATCACAAAAAAGACAAATGAGAAAAGGGAGTTCGACATTCTTTATATTGTAATGAACGATGAACGGGGATATCTCCACTCATTTACTTAAAATGAACTACGATATCCCCACTCAGCGCCAAAAGCTAAAAAAAAAAAAAGACTAGCGGTAGGAACAAACTGATCTATATAAGACATTGATGGCTTTTTTTTTTCTTTTAACAAGTTTAAAGAGATTTTTCTGGTTAAATCCTCTATTATAAATGCTATAAAATATAGAGAAGTCGGAATTAAAAATTTTGCAAATTGTATTCATATTCCATGTTAATTCTAAATACCACATTGCCAAATGATAACGTGGGTTACAATGATATATCAAGGGCACTACCTATTGTATCTTTTAAAAGTATAATGGTTAGAAGTTGCAAAAGGCAATACAAAAGCTAATTCGGGTGGCAGCAGAGACAAGAAAATCAAAATACAATTATGGTTTCACTCCACATGGAAGTGTGTATGGCATGGAATTGCAAGAAAAAAGTCTTCATTATCTTATTCTTGATAACAAAAATCAAATATATACATATTGGCTCATGGGATTTCAACTCAATTTTGTCGTACGGCCGCACTTATATGCCTGATGTTGCCTCATGAGATTGCCATCCTCAGCTCCCGCTTTAGCTCATGGGATTCCAATCCGATCTTCTCGCACGGTTTTAAAAGGCTTTATGTGGAGTTAAGGCTAGGAGCACTTATGTGCCCAGAGTCAGAACTTATATATTTCCGATGTTGGACTTGGACAAAGCCTCACAGTGCTAATCGAAGCACTCTATCCTTATTCTTGCGGATTTTCCTTTCTTGACTCACATGATCGCAGGATCTGGTCTTGCCTTAAGCGATTACCCAGGTGGTCTCACAAAGTATCTATGACTTAGTAATTGAATAAGTGTATCATGTTATAGATGATGTTAGATTTTATTCTTATACATCCATCATCTAAAAGGATGCTTGATCCATACAAAATTGCATCAAAAAGGGATTTCCTTTTATGAACGTATGACCCCGTAATACATGTGCACTAGATAAATTCAAGGTCACTAAACACAAAACAAAATTCGATAAAAAGGATATCTTTGATACAAATGATTAGGGTTGTAAATGGGTCACCGATTCTCCGATTACCCGAAGGTTTCGACCCATTAGGTTCCGGGTCTAGGTCCTTATTTTGGTCCCGATAAACAAATGGTTCCTGTTTCGAATCATTTTTTTGGAACTGATACCTAAACGGTTCCGGTTCCGAATCCACAGTGGCTAAGACCCGTGGACTCGGGAACCGACCCATATACACTAACATAAGGTAACTTTAGTATGTAAAAACAAAACCTTGCTTACTTTTCTACATTAGGGTTTCTACTTTTCCACATCTCATACCTGGAACCGGAACCAGACCCGCCTCACAAATGGTTTCGGTTCCGATTCTGGTTCCCTTTAATATTATCGGTTCTGGTTTCGGAATCAGTTTTCCGGTTCCGAACCGGGTCCGGTTCCGATTCCGGTTCCGATTCCGGTTCCGATTCCTCCTCTTCGAAAATGGTTTTGGTTCCGGTTCCACTCTGGACCTGGACCGGAACCGACACATTTACAACCCTATAAAGGATGCTTTAGGTAAACATGCATTATTGAAGGATGTAAAATAATATTAAATAAGTGAAGAATGTTGGAAACATGTTTACATGCCCTTAAAAGCTTCCAACAGATGGAGTTTCTCTCAACTCATTTAGGGCACATTTCTACAACCACATTTATGTAGAAAAAAGTGTGGAAAACTTGGCTGTTATTTCTACAGTAAAAAATTTCTGCGACTGCTTTTCACATGGAAAAACACAAAAATGGACTAAGCTTTTTTGTAATTTTATAGAAAAGCATTTCCGATGGAGGTAGGATTTTTTTTTCCGTGAAAGAGGAAAATTCGCGGAACCATTTTTTCATCTATACAAATGTGCCCTTAAGGTTAACACTTGTCTTGTTAGAATGAGACTATCTGTTCTTTTTCAGATGTAAAGATTCTAATGGTTGATTCACATTCTAAAGTAAATTCCCAAATGGTCTATCTAAGAACAAATATCCAACACAAAAGTGTGAACAGATGATACTAAAAAAGAGTGCTCACATGAATTTCCTACGACCCAAAGTTTGTGTACGACCTCATTTAGCCTATCCGCCTACTCTTTCATTGAGTTGGATTGAATTTTGGGACTTGTTAATTTATTTAACAAGAAGATTTAGTGCTTTGTGGACTTTTAGGAAATCAAAGCAAAAAAGCATGTGTCGCAACAAACAACGAAACAATTGATTGCATAGAAAATAAGAATAATTTTCCGCACTATTGCGGAATCCTCCTATTGCACAAACTTGAGTACTTTTGACTATCTATAGCTGGCAATGGACTTGTCTATACCCAGTTACTAGGAGCACCAATTAATTCCAAACCAAGTAACTAAGTGCAATGTTTATTGTTTGGTTCTACTTTCATTGAAAGAGGCTAAGAAATAAAGAATTAAAGGTGAAAATCCAAAGTTGTTTAAAATCACGTGGTTCTACTTTCATTGAAAGAGGCTAAGAAATAAAGAATTAAAGGTGAGATCCAAAGTTCTTTAAAACCATGTCCTCCAACCCTGCTGCATCAAACTCTATAAAAGTGAGGTCCTGTCTATGTCCCTATCTTAGATGTTTCACTTTGCACCTCTTTAATATTGCTTCCATAAAAACCCTTCCACCAACTTTAAGAAATTCTTTATGAAGAAGGGAAAAGGTCCATAAAACTGCAAATTTAAATTTAAGTTTTCATAATACAAAAGGAAGCTCCTCCATCATCAATTATCAACTTGTTTATTTAACAAGAGAACAAGGGTTCTACCAAAAAAACAAAAAAAGAAAGAGAACAAGGGATTGCCCTTTCAATCTTTTCTTGCTATATTTAATTTAAATTCTGGAGAAGAATTTTCTTTTAATGTATAAAAAAGTATCATCTGCCACTTAAAAAATTCAACCTTGATTAATGGTTCTCTTCAAAACCTTCAACCTAATCTAAGGGGAAGGGTTTTATCTGTCTATAATTGGTACCAATGACTATTTACCAACCTAAGAACAGGATATGCATTCACATGATAAATGAATATAATCTTCATCAATTGTCAACAACTTTCACCAAACAAAATCTAGAAAAAAAATGTTCTACCCAAATAAAAGAAAATGAATATTTCAATTATCTACAAAGAAAATGGTTTATAACAACCAATTACATATTTTGTTATACTTTGTTTACATCTAAAATATGCTTAAAAGCCTTTAAAATTGAAATTTAAATATCTCTTCCAAAATCTTAATAAACCAATTTTCAAACAATTTATTTTCTTTAAACAGACTCTAAAAAAAACCCAATATTTGCACCTACGTACAGCGATTACATAGGTTAATGAAATTTCCCTTAGTCTTGAAATTCAAGAACCACGTTCAAGTGATCACGATCAATCATAAAAAAAATAAAAAATAAAAAATAAAAAAATTAGACCATCAGTGGATCCCATTTCTAGCATCCAAACGTTCAAAATCATTCGCCCATAATATCTTATCTCAAAAAAAGAATAAAAAAAGTCAGATTTGAGTTGTTCCCTAGTCCCTACATCAGATAGATAACTTTAAAACACGATCAAAACAACTATCAAGCACGACAATCTCACACATGATCAATCCAACGGTGTAAGTAACTCCGATTGAATTTGTTTCTTTCGTTCTGACTTAAAACAAGGTGCGACTTTAATTTTGAGCGGATGGATTCTAAAATCAGATCCCAATGATGCATCTATAGAGATGAGTTATCAGGAATATTCATCTAATTCAAAGTTCTTCTCAAGAGAAAAAGGTCAAAAACTGCGACAGTAATTCGGGTGCAAGATAACGCACGTACCTTGTAACACATGTGACGAAACAGCTTGATGCAGAGAAAGGACGGCTCGGATGGGAGATTCCAAAGGGATCGCACGATCCAGAATCGTCCACGCCCTCTCTTTTCGAATGGGAATTGGGGACAAGGGGATCAATGCGATCCCTTTGGAATCCTCCACCCG
Source organism: Camphora micrantha (assembly GCA_003546025.1). NCBI lineage: Eukaryota > Viridiplantae > Streptophyta > Magnoliopsida > Laurales > Lauraceae > Camphora > Camphora micrantha. The sequence continues at coordinate 6,622,256 of QPKB01000009.1, read as the reverse complement.
CTGCGCGAACGGAAAAAACCTCTTCATGGTTTCACAAAACCGCTTACCGGGCGCTACGAACCGTTTCGGATGACTTTTGTAACGGGTAGGGGAACGGAACGGGCGGTTTTACGTTAAGAGTTCGCAACTTCTCCGATATCTTCCCAACCATAACTGCTTCAGAAGCGGGAAGTGGAGAGAATGATAGATGAGGAAGGAGAGAAAGAGAGAGAGAAGGGAGATTGCTAAAAAGAATCACGTTTTGTGAAATGACCTTTTCACCCTTGAATGTCGGGATTGGAATTTGGAAGAAAAGGAGATTTTTTTTCATGGTTCTGTTTTTTTTGTTGAAATGCAACATCTTTGGATATCTACTTTTTTTTCATATTTTTTTCTTGACCCGGCTTTTTACTATAAATACGTTTTTATGTCCATGAGAAATTACATTGCTTTTGATACCTTTTCTGTTGAAGATGCAGTCGCAACGAACAACAGAAAAAATTTTCAGCGGAAAATGTATTATTCTCCTTCATCTTTTGTGTATGAAAGTGATTATATAAAGATGTCTTTAGTTTGTGAAGCTAGAGGATTTTGCCCCCCTCTAATTTTGGCCATGCTTGCATTCCTATCTAATCATAGGAAACTGAAATCCTTTATATTAAAAAATATTAATTATTTTTTTTTCTGAAAAAAAAAGAAATAGAACCGAACAATGAGATAAAAGGCTGCAAAAAAGACTCAGAATGTTTTTCCTCTCTTTTGGAGAATTTTCTCATTATATGAACACATCCAAGTTATGAACTCGGATATGTTCCGCATAGTGGCCCTCCAAGAGGTTAGGATTTTTAGTTCAACCCACTAACCATACAAACCCAACCTAATAATTGAGGGTTCAGGTTAGGTTATTTGGGAATTGACGTTTATACCCATTTATTAAATTGATTGAGTTTTGGGCCGAATCCATTATGATATATTAATTTTGACTTTTGGTTATGATTTTGAAAGTAGTTTATTATTTTTTTTCAAGTTTTTTGGATTTTCTCCTCATTTATCTCATGCAAACTAACTACCTTATCTCTTTATCAAAATCAGTCGTCACACATACTCCCCGCTTTTCAAAGTTTTATTTTTTTCTTTTTCTCTACAATACCTTCTCCCTTCTACCTAAGGTCTATCTATCATTCCCTTTTTTTCCAATTCTTCTCTTTTCTTTCCATTCCATTAGCTCTTAAATTACATAAATATATAATTTCATAATTTCTTTTTTTTTTTTTTTTTTTTGCTTTCTTTCTAAAACTTATGGATATTTTTTTAATGGGGAACATTCATGTGCATCCATCCCCTGCCATAGGGTGAGGGACACTTCCATAAATGAGGATCGTCAAGTAGAAAAGTGAATTTTCAAGTACATAGGGTGAGGTACACTTCCTTGTTTTCATGTGTAAAAAGGAAAAGTGCCCCTCACCCTATGGTGAGAGATAGATACATATGAATATTCTCTTTTTTTAATACATGAATTTTTATGTTGCAGTGTCGAGCTCGGGTTATTTTGCTTGTCACTATTGTACTTTCCCATTTAATTAGAATCAAACCCGAAATGAATCTTATCCACTTCTTTCATTACACTCTGCTGATTGTGCAATCAGTTGTGTTCATCAAATAGGGTGGCATAGTGCACAGACACTTGATGATATGTTGTCAGTAGAAAATGCGTACCATGAGGCCCACCTTTCCTCGAGTCAACATGACCGATCAATTTAGCACCATGCAAGTTGCAACCCCATGGATATGGATATTTACTCTTGGATTGGTCAAGTGAGCTCCTATCAAGTCTGAAATATTAATGAGTTGAGTAAAACTATTCACTGTTTGAAGCTCGCTATTGGTGTCAATGGGTTGGGTTGATGTAGCTAGGATCATCCAAAGTCCAACTCATTTATTGATTGAGTTGAAAAAAGTGAATTTAATTAATGATGAAGTTACAAAATGTGAATTTAATTAGCTTAAAAGTTCAAACGGTCAATCTAAACATTAACTAACAAATTAGGAGGCTCGAATAGTTGACTCGTAATAGTACAATGAGTTAGGTCGAGATCTGTTATGATCATAGGTCAAATAACATAAGCGAAACTCTCACCTATGGGAGTCTGCACAAGGGATGGTGTGAGATTTTCAATTCTCGTTGTCTCCATGATATGAAACCGCTTGAATTTATCCTGTAAAATGAAAAACCCTAAACGACTTTTATGTAGGATTTCGGATTTCCGGTGGAGAAATCCCTGTCAAAGTAAATATAGGCTTATTAATATTAAAGGCTTGAAAATCAAATAATCTTTAACTTGTACTCTTGAAATGATAGGTCATTTTAGTCACTTCCATAATGGAAAATGCCACATGTGAAGCCCATTTCCTTTCTCTTTCAAGGGTCGCTCTCAATGTCTAAACGTCCCATTTCTTCCCCAACAGCAAGGCCCAACATAACCGGAATATTGTAACCGCTTTAAAGATCATGTCCATGAAATTACCAAAAATATCCCTTTTGTATTGCAAAATAACAAATCAGGCCAGATGCAGTAAATTCATAACAACATTTGCTTATAATGATGTTCAATTACCTAGCACTGAATAGAAAGCTACAGGCCCTGTTTGGGTTGTTGAAACTCCATTGGCATGTACTTAATTTCCCTGTAGATTTGATCATATCTTACTTCATTTACTCGTAAGTTATAATTAGTTATGACAAAGAATATAAGGATTTGCATAGCTTGCCCACGTGGGGCAAGTGGCATGCCAAGAAATAAAAAAGAAAAAGATATTTGTGGGACATGCTGCCAGAAGGGGGGGGGGGGGGGGGGGGGGGGGTGTGGGGTGGCGGGGGGGGTGTGTTTTAGTTGCATTTATTAGAAAGGATGCTACATTCCCATCCATCTTGTAGGAAATTAAAATCTTTTATATCGAGAGTAATTAGTTCATTAGTTTCCTTACTCGTAAGGGAGAATATATTGCACTAAACAACGGAATACTATGCTGTACAAAATGTGAATATATAATTTTCTTTTTTATCATAGAATCTTCTCATTACACAAATGCACCCGATCGAAGCTAACTTTACAATTATGGAAGATTACTTGAATGATGATAATGACCCATGATCAGCCCAACATGAGGCAATCTATGGTTGTCTGTATTGAAATTCTAGACAATGTTGATGGAGGAAAATCCGAATTGAGGAGGGTCACAAGTTAGTATAACTTGCAAGCCCCGTTTGCCAATGGCTCATTTGCATTTGAATCATTCACTAGAATTGAATACAACTACTGTCATGTTAGATGTCTTGTATTCCATGAAGAATGATTGTGCTGGACATGCCACTACAGGGTGTGTCCATATAATTTCAGTATATTTTGGAGGCATTATGCGTATTTCATGCATCATGTAGATATACCTTCCTTGGCATTTTGGCTAAGAACAAATGTATCATGTACCTTTGTCAATTTGACATCATGATGGGTAGGTTAATCTAAACGGCTGACTCTTTAGTAGTGGAGTTATTTACCATACAAGCACACAATCTCATCAACACCAAAATGCTTAATCCCCTTTTAACATCTAATATTCAACCCTATATATGACCTCCCCACCATCCACTTTAGAGATTTATTGTTTAAGTTATCATAGTGTCTCACTAGTTGCTTTGCCCAATCCATTCCAAACCCTTTGTACAAAAGCAACCTATTCATTATCCATACACTTAAGGCCAACAAGAATATATAGCTAGCTATCAAGTATCTAATGTTGATGGTAGACAAAGAGACACTTACTCCATGTAAGATAATGATGTTTTCTCCTTAGATTTATTAATAATGAAGGTTAGCCATCACTTGTTAGTCTTCCTATAAAAACAACACTATACTATAGAGTACATGGGTTTACAAAAAAGTGAATGGCCAAAGGGAAGTCGTATTGAGAAGGGACCTTTTACGAGATCATGCACTTATACCTTCTATCCTAAATATTTACTGTTCGTTCAAATATAGAAACAACTCAAACAAATGAATGACATGTGAATTTCTCCTCTCTAGTCACATCTCCACTTGAAACATTGGATTCTTATAGGTGGACACCAACAGTGGGAAAACTGGACTTTAAGACCCTATCTTAATTTGTATATATGCCTTATAATGCTTTGTTTTACTTGCATGAAAAATTTTCATTCTCCAAAATAACGACCTCTCTTTCTTTGTGTTATCAGGTTTATCATATTTGACACCAAACTTAGATCAATAATATCGATATGTGTTATGCCAAGTTTGACACCGATTATTCTTTTATAATTTTTAGAGCATGTTTGGCAATAGGTCAAGAATCCATAGATGAGAGGATTCCTTACTATCCTTGGAACAATGATTCCATGCTAATGATTTGTATAGATGAAGATTTCACATCAATATCGATGCATATATTAGATAATTTGATTTAAGCGCAAATCCAAAATAGTGAGGATTTCCAAATCCTACAGGGGGAGGTTAGATTTGAAAATCCAAATAAATGAGGATTTTCATAGGTTCAAATCTTCGGAGATTTACAATTGCTAAACATGGATTTTCTATGAGTGGGTGGAAAGTAGAAATCTTTTCCTTGAGGATTTGGTTGTCAAACGTGACCTTTAGGTGTTAAGAATATATTTTAGATTAATCCTTAAGAAGAGAGCTTTTAAATAACCTTACATATTTCCATCCGAGGTGGAAGAGAAACTTAGGTGACGTTTGAATAATTTATGTAAAATAAATGTTAAATAAGTTGGAAAGGTAAAGGTAAATGGTTGCATTGAGGAGAAGTATACTTTCTGGTAAAATATATATATATATATATATATATATTTTGGGATAAAGTAATTAAAGTGAGATGAAAAGTTGACAACTAATAAAGTAACTAATTTAATTATGTTTTTTTGAAAAAAAAATAGTTTAGTTGTTTTTTATGAAATAATTTTTTTTGGCGGCTGAAAAAATTAAAGTAAAGTTTTTTGATAGTTAGGACTTTACTTTTTTTCCACTTATTATGACCAACTGAACATGGATAAAGTAAAAATCCCACATTTGAATTGCTACCCCATAATTTTTACTTTACCTCCAAACAAGAATATACATGCCTTGCCACTAGTTATAGGTTTTATCAATAGGAAGACGCATTTGCAACATGTCTTTGACCGGAAAATATTCTCTTCAAGTATTGGGATGTAGGAGCTTTTATAACGACCGTCCAAAAGAAGGGACGCGTCCCTGAATTACACATCTTTCTCACTATCTTGGTTCTATGAAATGGTAATTATTTGATGGCACCATGTAGTAACAAAGGATTGACATATGGCCTTTCCGAAGTCAATAGTAGTGGATTCAGATAAGATTGATCTTTTACTTTAGTGGTAAGAGGCGTCAATTCTTACCTACCTGTCCTGGATTCGAATCCACACCTGGCACTTTTCGTCGCCTGATACCTCATCAGAGGGCCCCCTGGGCAGGCACCCTCCCCCACAAGCCGGGATACCAAAAAATGAGCCTAGGTACCTAAATTACCTATAAAAAAAATGTATATATTTGTGTAATACATAGTAATATATATATATATATATATATATACATTTTCTAAATTTTACACCTTAATAACCAAACCAATTAAATCCAAGAATCTGGGCACCAAACTTGAGTGAAGTCAACCCAATGACTCAACCCGAGCTGCATTCACATGGGCTTGAACCGGAGATGTCTGGGTTTCACTTAGTTGGGCTCGAGTTTGGGCTTACCAGTACCTACATGCAATTTGAGTTTGTTTTCGGTCGACCCGGTACCAGATCAACACACTCAGTTTGAACACTTACCCAGTCCTTACAAATCTGGGCTTGTTTGAAGACTAACAATATTGACTTAACCTTCTTTAGGAGAAATGTAAGTTGAAATTTTCTATTTTCTTACAACTTAGACCTTAGAATGATAACATTATTGACAATGCAATTGTACTTTTGATATAAACCAAGTCCACATGCAGCTATGGATCCTGGATTGAGACACAACCACATTAAACATAATTGGGTTCAAATCTGCATTAGACTGGACCCTTCCCAAACCCAGGCCCATGCAGATCTTCTCCTTGGTCCATATGCTTTTATAACATTGCATAATAGGGTCACAAGTCATCTGCAACTGATCCATTAGGCCCACCATCCGCAAAAGTGACCTGACATTGGTAGGTTATTAAGCTGGGAGTGTATTGCTTTTGAAAGCTATTGTAAATTGTAGCTTTTTCCAAGAAATGTTTATTTGCAAATTCAATTGTGATTTGCTTCCATACAGTATCTCCAGTACCATGATCTAAGTTTTTTTATAGTTTTCAAGGAAAGGCATTATAAGTACAGGGGGGGGGGGGGGGGGGGGGGCGGGCGGGGGCGCGACAAAACTCCTCTCTTGATTGTTTTTTTTTATAGTTTTCAAGGAAAGGCATTATAAGTACCGGGGGGGGGGGGGGGGGGGGGGGTTTGGAACTCCTCTCTTGATTGTTTTTTTTTATAGTTTTCAAGGAAAGGCATTATAAAGTACCCGGGGGGGGGGGGGGGGGGGGGGGGGGACAACACACTCCTCTCTTGATTGTTTTACGTAAAAAGCCAAAATGATTTTCCATCTAATAATTAAAAATAAAATACCATCATAACTCCATTTATTTTATTTTCTCTTGATTTAATGCTTCACCTTACTTTATTTCGGTTCACCGTACATCCAAACGTATGCCCTTAAAAGAAAACTCTTGATGGGTTAGAAAGCTATAGACAAGCCATTTATCAAAGACTATAATTTGGCAGTTCTAGTCATTTGATCGAAGGGTCGAGTATTAACTATTAACTGATTTTTATTTTGATCATTAATTTAGAACTTTTGAATTTGATAGTTAAAAAACTTATGTGATGCCCTTGAAAGATGGTTAAGGTTAATGTACAACTTATACATTTTTTTGAGGGTTTAGTGTGCTTTGATATTAGGAAATTTCTAACATGCATGGCAAGTTTACACAATGGTAACTTATACTCTCTTGTCCCTTTTAAAAGAATGTGGGGGAGTTCATTGACTTTTCTTTTTATTCCCCTCTATTCTTTTCCAGTATTTTTTTCTCTTTATCTAAAATTCTCACTGTGATCTAACAATTGTGACCATGTGATTAAATTGTTGGACCCCGTTCACAAAACATTTTCTTTTAAGCGACCCATGTGATACAAAACCATTAAAATCAATGCTCCATCCACAAAGGGGTCTAATATAATTTGATTGACCCAAAATCATATACAGGCAACCAATTGAATCCTGATGATATTCAATATGATGATGATTCTAAGTCCAACATCAGTTGGTTCCGTGGCTTAATCCAATGGAAGAAAATGGTCAAATATGGAGTATACATATATTTGACGATGTTGGACTATTGGTAAAGGAGTGATACTTTAACCTGAGGAAAGTGCTTGCAAATTAGATAATAACGGCCTACTATGATTGATACCCACCCATTGATCGGCATTAACTTCAATTTCCATTCATGAGACTATCATACTTTCTAGATTGATTCTTGATGATGATTGAACTTATAAAATCGTTAAACTCAGAGATCCATAAAAAACATGCTAGAATCATCTAATTTGATTGACATGCAACCAAATGGAAACTTAAAAAAAAAAAAAAAAAAAAAAATGTAGCCAAAGAATCCTCCAAGAATATGTTGAAACTTCACAAATTCCATGATACAATCCAGAAATGAAAAGTAATGGAGACAAGAAAGAAGTTTTTTTCATCCCCACTTTTCTCCATAATTCTCCCACATCATTTTTTTCTTTTTTACTTTTTCATTTTTTCCAAATACTAACCAAACAAACCTAGGTAGGAAAACCTGAAAAGGAAAGTGTGGGACCTATGGAAGAAAGAAATCCAGAGTTGGAAGCTAGTGAAAGTTGAATGAAGAAAAAGCATGGTGAGGTTTGCTATTTCAAAGCAGGTGGCACTTTCAAAAGAAGGCCCACACGTGCCAAATCCATGGAAACATATTGTCGTAAGCATATCTTTATGAGATTGCGCGTGCCCCCACATGTAGGGGCTCACTTTCTCCAATAAAGCTGTTGACAGGTTTTCAGCTGCACAAAAAAATATCAGGAGATGTTTTTTTTTCAAAATTTTCTCTTGTAGATACCCAAACACTTTTTCACTATTTTCGCTATAATTAGGGATTTTTACTAACTTTATTGGTAAATATCAGAGAATAATCCTCATTTTTCTCCTGAAATATGATGCATTACTAAAAGGAAAAGGAAAAATAATAATTACGGAAAAAATAAAAGTAAAACATTGTATATGTTGAGCCGATTTTACCAAAAGGCTTGGATGAACAATATCACAAATTTCATTTAATACCATCACCAAAGCCTTTTTCCAACTATCTTAACATTTTTCATATATATACATATATATATATATATATAGTGTAAAAAGGGTGTAAACCCTATTGCTTCAATATCATTGCCAATAAATATCTAGATCCGTAGACACCAACGTAGCCCAAATATCAAATGGGCCAGAAAACAGGGCCTGCACTCTAATTTCTTGGGATCTAATCCAAAATATTATAACTCCACAAAAGATATTTGGATATTTCATATAGGTATCACTTACCATTTAGGCCTATTTTTAAGAGGTTTTTCTAACAAAAATAATGAGAGTCTTGGGGAGTTCTAACACAGGTGTTAAATTATGTCTCTTGAGCATTTAGAATTCTGCATTCGGTTTCTCCAAATCTCAAAACTATAATTTTAGCCTTTTGTATTGCACAGTGGGAGAGCATTTGAAGAATCTTAAATTCTCCCCAGCCAAGAATTTTCAGAATTCATGCAAACAAACAGGTCCAAGGAAAAAAAAAAGGCTGATCTCATTATATCACCAACAGAAGCTCCTGCTACTTGCATCAATTGCTAAATAGAAGTGAAACAACAAGAGACTCCATTCAGAAGAAAAGTGAGAATATTTGGATGTCACGTATCCTAATTTTTCATCATCTAATCTCTACCAGAGACTTTTTTTAAGAGCTCAAAGATTCTCTCAACTACAATAAAAAAAAAATAACAATATGGACAGTTAAGAAGCGTAGCACCACCAATATGTATAATGTGAAGTGACAAGTGACAACAACTTCAACCTTTCCTGCTGTGGAAAAGGACTCTTCCATTGAGAATTGTCTGCCCCTGCAAAAGATTTTTAGTTGATTTTATTCCCTCTTTCTTGTTGAAATGCCACAAAAAATACTATACATGAAATTGGAGAAAAAAAAAGGGGATTTGACCGTACAGGAGAGAAAATACACTGTATTCTTTAAAACAGTGTTGACTAAAAAGTTATGCTAAAGATGGGTATTGTACAGTGGGGCCTCATTTTTTTTTTCCAGTTTTATCCCTAGGTAAAAGATTGAATCTACCACTGTAAAAACTCATTCGAAGCTTTTTCACCCTTTTCACCCTAACACTGTTGCAAACGGAAAAACCCATCTTCTTGCTCGATTTCATCTCAATATCGCAAAGGAGGCTATCGTCTTCAACCTTCCAGCAACTTCTCATCTCTATTTCGTGAGTCCCTTCTTTCCTGTTCTATTGGTGTCCCTGTCTACAGCAGGAAATGCAATATGCATTTGTCTTTTTTCTCTCCCATTTTGCTTCACATGAGGTGCTACAATGGTGTTTGCAGGTTTTAACAAACTTGCTTTTGTTTTTGAGTAATTGTTTTTCATTTGCATGGTTTGGAAGAGGGCAGGTAGGAATGGT